>ML104131.1:5697-53556 GCA_003697995.1 Taxidea taxus jeffersonii
AAGCAAAAGATCAACAAGGAAATAAAGGTCTTAAATGACACACTGGAGCAGATGGACATCACAGATATATTCAGAACATTCCATCCCAAAGCAACAGAATACACATTCTTCTCTAGTGCCCATGGAACATTCTCCAGAATAGATCACATCCTGGGTCATAAATCAGGTCTCAACAGGTATCAAAAGATTGGGATCATTCCCTGCATATTTTCAGACCACAATGCTCTGAAGCTAGAACTCAATCACAAGAGGAAATGTGGAAAGAGCACAAATACATGGAGACTCAACAGCATCCTTCTAAAAAATGAATGGGTCAACCAGGAAATTAAAGAAGAATTGAAAAAAACCATGGAAACAAATGATAATGAAAACACAACGGTCCAAAATCTGTGGGACACAGCAAAGGCAGTCCTGAGAGGAAAATATATAGCGATACAAGCCTATCTCAAGAAACAGGAAAGGTCTCAAATACACAACCTAACCCTACACCTCAAGGAACTCGAGAGAGAACAACAAAGAAAGCCTAAACCCAGCAGGAGAAGAGAAATAATAAAGATCAAAGCAGAAATCAATGAAATAGAAACCAAAAAAACAATAGAACAAATCAATGAAACTAGGAGCTGGTTCTTTGAAAGAATTAATAAGATTGATAAACCCCTGGCCAGACTTATCCAAAAGAAAAGAGAAAGGACCCAAATAAATAAAATCATGAATGAAAGAGGAGAGATCACAACCAACACCAAAGAAATACAAACAATCATAAGAACATATTATGAACAACTCTATGCCAACAAATTCGACAATCTGGAAGAAATGGATGCTTTCCTAGAGACATATAAACTGCCAAAACTGAACCAGGAAGAAATAGAAAACCTGAATAGGCCCATAACCAGTAAGGAGATTGAAACAGTCATCCAAAATCTCCAAACAAACAAAAGCCCAGGGCCAGATGGCTTCCCAGGGGAATTCTACCAAACATTTAAAGAAGAATTAATTCCTATTCTCCTGAAACTGTTCCAAAAAATAGAAATGGAATGAAAACTTCCAAACTCATTTTATGAGGCCAGCATCACCTTGATCCCCAAACCAGACAAGGATCCCATCAGAAAAGAGAATTACAGACCAATATCCTTGATGAACACAGATGCGAAAATTCTCACCAAAATACTAGCCAATAGGATCCAACAGTACATTAAAAGGATTATTCACCACGACCAAGTGGGATTTATTTCAGGGCAGCAGGGTTGGTTCAACATCCACAAATCAATCAATGTGATACAATACATTAACAAAAGAAAGAACAAGAACCATATGATACTCTCAATAGATGCTGAAAAAGCATTTGACAAAGTACAGCATCCCTTCTTGATCAAAACTCTTCAAAGTGTAGGGATAGAGGGCACATACCTCAATATTGTCAAAGCCATCTATGAAAAACCCACTGCAAATATCATTCTCAATGGAGAAAAACTGAGAGCTTTTCTGCTAAGGTCAGGAACACGGCAGGGATGTCCGTTATCACCACTGCTATTCAACATAGTACTAGAAGTCCTAGCCTCAGCAATCAGACAACAAAAAGAAATTAAAGGCATCCAAATCAGCAAAGAAGAAGTCAAACTATCACTCTTTGCAGATATGATACTATATGTGGAAAACCCAAAAGGCTCCACTCCAAAACTGCTAGAGCTTGTACAGGAATTCAGTAAAGTGTCAGGATATAAAATCAATGCACAGAAATCAGTTGCATTTCTTTACACCAACAACAAGACAGAAGAAAGAGAAATTAAGGAGTCAATCCCATTTACAATTACACCCAAAACCATAAGGTACCTAGGAATAAACCTAACCAAAGAGGCAAAGAATCTATACTCAGAGAACTATAAAGTACTCATGAAAGAAATTCTCACAAAGAAATGGAAAAATGTTCCATGCTAATGGATTGGAAGAATAAATATTGTGAAAATGTCTATGCTACCTAAAGCTATCCACACATTTAATGCAATGCCTATCAAAATCCCATCCAATTTTTTCAAAGAAATGGAACAAATAATCCTAAAATTTATATGGAACCAGAAAAGACCTCGAATAGCCAAAGGAATATTGAAAAAGAAAGCCAAAGTTGGTGACATCACAATTCCAGACTTCAAGCGCTACTACAAAGCTGTCATCATCAAGACAGTATGGTACTGGCACAAAAACAGACACATAGATCAATGGAACAGAATAGAGAGCCCAGAAATAGACCCTCCACTCTATGGTCAACTAATCTTCAACAAAGCAGGAAAGAATATCCAAGGGAATAAAGACAGCCTCTTCAACAAATGATGTTGGGAAAATTGGACAGCCACATGCAGAAAAATGAAATTGGACCATTTCCTTAGACTACACATGAAAATAGACTCAAAATGGATGAGTCTCACTCAACGTGAGAAAAGAATACATCCAAATCCTTGAGGAGAACACAGGCAGCAACCTCTTCAACCTCAGCCACAACAACTTCTTCCTAGGGACAATGCCAAAGGCAAGGGAAGCAAGGGAAAAAATGAACTATTGGGACTTCATCAAGATCAAAAGCTTTTGCACAGAAAAGGAAACAATTAACAAAACCAAAAGACAACTGACAGAATGGGAGAAGATATTTGCAAATGCCGTATCAGATAAAGGGCTAGTATCCAAAACCTATAAGGAGCTTAGCAAACTCAACACCCAAAGAACAAATAATCCAATCAAGAAATGGGCAGAGGACACGAACAGACATTTCTGCAAAGAAGACATCCAGATGGCCAACAGACACATGAAAAAGTGCTCCACATCACTGGGCATCAGGGAAATACAAGTCAAAACCACAATGAGATACCACCTCACACCAGTCAGAACGGCTAAATTTAACAAGTCAGGAAATGACAGATGCTGGCGAGGATGTGTGAAAGGGGAACCCTCCTACACTGTTGGTGGGAATGCAAGCTGGTGCAACCACTCTGGAAAACAGCATGGAGGTTCCTCAAAAAATTGAAAATAGACCTTATGACCCAGCAATTGCACTACTGGGTATTTACCCTAAAGATACAAACGTAGTGATCCAAAGGGGCACATGCACCTGAATGTTTATAGTAGCAATGTCCACAATAGCCAAGTTATGGAAAGAACCTAGATATCCATCAACAGATGAATGGAAAAAGAAGAGGTGGTATATATATACAATGGAATACTATGCAGCCATCAAAAGAAATGAAATCTTGCCATTTGCGACGACATGGATAGAGTAGAGGGTATTATGCTTAGTGAAATAAGTCAATCGGAGAAAGACAACTATCATGTGATTTCCCTGATATGAGGAAGTGGAGATGCAATGGGGGTGGGGCTTAAGGGGATAGGAAAATAATAAATGAAACAAGATGGGATTGGAAGGGAGACAAACTGAAAGAGACTCTTAATGTCATAAAACAAACTGAGGGGGTTGGGGGGGAAGGGTGTTGGGAGAGGGTGGTGAGGTTACATTATATGTTTATATAAAAAAAATAAAAAATTTTAAAAAACACACATTTTTAACTTCTTATTCATTTTTCACAAGGAATTATTTTTAACTCACTTGAAACATGGCCTGGGCAGAGGCAGGCAGGTAGAGAGGAAGGGAAGCAGGCTCCCCGCTGAGCAGAGAGCCTGATGTGGGCCCAGAACCCTGAGATCATGACCTAAGCTGAAGGCAGAGGCTTAACCCACTGAGCCACCCAGGTGCCCCAAATATATATATTCTCAATGAATGAACCCTGCATGTGATTCTTCTTTCCCCCTCCTCCACTGCTGCTATTCAAATGACTATTTCCCAGAAGGAGATCAAGTCTTTGGATGAACAATTCACAGCAATGCCCAGAAAAGAACTTCAGAGTACAGAGAAAACAAAGGGAGCCAGTTCCCATTGTCCTCCCTACTCAGGCTTTGGTTTTGAGAGAATTTTAGAAAATGTTTGCAGAAGTCTTTGTTTTTGTTTTTTAAGATTAATTTGACAGAGAGAGAGATCAAAAATAGGCAGAGAGGAAGGCAGAGAGAGAGATCACAAATAGGCAGAGAGGAAGGCAGAGAGAGAGAGGGGAAAGCAGATTCCCTGCCAAGCAGAGACCCGAATGCGGGGCTCAATCCCAGGACCCTGAGATCATGACCTGAGGTGAAGGCTGAGGCTTAACCCACTGAGCCACCCAGGTGCCCCTGCAGAAGTTTTGAAAGACAGAAAGATCAAGTCAAAATTGAAAAGTCTTATACAGAATACACTGAGGGCTGATGAAGGGAAGAGGATGGGTATGGGCTAAAAGGGTAATAGGTATTAAGGAGGGCACTTGTGGTGAGAACTGGGTGTTTTATATATAAGTAATGAATCACTAAATTCTACTCCTGAAATCAATAATCAATATTACCACATATGATAACTAAGTAGACAACTATCATATGATCTCCCTGATATGAGGAAGTGACGATGCAACCCTAAGGGGTAGGAAAAGAATAAAGGAAACAAGATGGGATTGCGAGGGAGACAAACGAAAAGAGACTCTTAATGTCATAAAACAAACTGAGGGGGGTGGGGGGGACGGGTGTTGGGAGAGGGTGGTGGGGTTACATTATATGTTTATATAAAAATTTTAAAAAATTAAATTAAAAAAACAAGAAAATAATGGAAAATCTTCTCTATACATTGTTGAAAGGAAACTTACTTATGGGCCAGACCTTCTGACTGCAAATCCATCTAGACTCCTTATTTGCCTCTCACTAATTCCAGTGTTACGATTTACCAACTCGCTTAAGATAGAAAAGGAGAGTCAATTCTTAGCTCATGGAAGCTTTCTACACTATAAATGTGATTGAGTCGTCCTCCACCCACCTCCAGGCTCCAAACCCTTCAGTGGCTCCCCACTCTCCTTCCTTCATAATCTGACATAGGCTTGCTCCTCTAGCATCATCCCCTGGTGCTAAATACATGGGAGTCCTAAGCTTAGTGAATTAAACCAAATATCAAAAAATACAAAAATAATAGTAATAGTAGTAGTAGCAACAATAATAATAATCTGTTCGCCTATGGATGGCTCATCTTATTCCTGGGAGAGGCAGTGCTGGTTATTATAGAGGAAAGAGTAATGACCATTACGTCAGAAATTCTGCATGTGAGCCCTGGCCCTTTCTCATAACTACATTAACTCAGGGAATCAACTCGCTCTCCCTAAGCCTCTGTCTCCTTATCCACAAGGGACCTCACCTGGCCTTCACTGG
The DNA here is from genome assembly GCA_003697995.1 of Taxidea taxus jeffersonii. Taxonomy (NCBI): domain Eukaryota; kingdom Metazoa; phylum Chordata; class Mammalia; order Carnivora; family Mustelidae; genus Taxidea; species Taxidea taxus. The sequence continues at coordinate 10,954 of ML104131.1, forward strand.
ATCAGCATGAGAATTCAGTGAGGAGATACAAACCATCACACACTGTTGGTGGGAGTGTCAAGGGGGCACCATCCCGAAGCACAATCCCAGTGGAACTAAGAACTCATACTCCCTCTCAACCCACAATCTCTCTCCCTCCAAGGGGCACACCCCCCAGGAAACACAGCAGTCAGAGTTGATAAAGTACCTTTACAGAGAACAACTTGGGTAGATCTCAGAGACCAAGTTAGGTGGCCAAAGTAAAAGCAGTGCGATGTGTCTAGCACAATGCATCTATGTACATTTTAAAAACAGACCCAAAAATACTGTGAATTTGTCAAGGATACACGTATACCTGTTTAAAACGTCATGTTATTCTTGTGCTCAAAACCTTCCATTGGTCTCTCTTTTAACTTAGAATAGAAACCAAAGTCTGTATTTTCAGTGACCTACAAAGTCCTACAGTATTTGTCACTGACCCAGTGACCACTCGTCCTTCTGTTTCTCTCTTCCCACCCATTTCTCTATAGTCGCTGGCCTCCTAACCATTCAGCCTCCTATATCAGACAAGGCCCTACCTCACGGCCTTTGTATTTGCTGCCTCCTATAACTGCACCACTTCTGTCCCAAATATCCACATGGCGGCTCCCTTCACTGCATTTGGTGAAATAACATGTCTGTAGCACAGCCTTCCAAATCACCCCACATACAACTGCAATCTGCTCCTACCCACAGACAACAGACCTTGGAATGAAGGCTAGAGCCTTCATTTTTCCACAGCACTTTTCACTATTTAACACACAATATGTTTTCCTTATTTATTTGCTCATGATTTGTCTCATACCATAAGCATGTAAGATCCATGAAAGGATTTTTTTTTTTTTTACTGTTTTGCTCCTGTCTGTATTCCCTGCATCTACACCTGGCCTGACAGAGATGGCACTGTGTTTGTTGAAAGGAAGACAATATCTAACTACACATAGAGAACATGGACCAGAAGAATGTTTGTTAAATACACAATAATAAGTGTCTCCAGTGAGGAGGGCAAATAAGAATAGAGATAAGGAGGAAGGGGATAATAAAATGCATTGAAAAGGGACCTGACAGGGTGCTATGGTGCGAACATGCCATGACTGAGAGAAGGGCTGACTCCACTCTCTGCACTGCAGACTCAACACAGGAATTGCGAGAGATAATATTGTTAGAGGACCTGGTACAGAGCCTGATAAATGGCAGGCATTCAGTAGATTTAACATGAGGGGGAACCATAATCCTGTAATTGCCAGGATATGGAGAATACAAAGAAGGAATACCTGCTAGAAAGAGAATTCAGAACAAGGGAAGTTGGACCACCCCTCTGACTAATTCCCTCTGAACCCATTTCCCTTCCCAATTCCTCTTTCTCCTCCAGCTCCTTCAACTATCTTTGGAGGCTCCTGTAGTTGGCACTAAGGATGTTTGTACCATGTTTCTCTCTCTGGAGAACTGTCCCCAGCTATCACCTCTCAACAAAGACACAACAGCGGTTGTTCATATCTGTTGAATCACAGACCCTTCTGAGGTTGGTCACCTCAAAAAATTGTTGCACACTCTTCTGAAGTCCATCCATGGAACCTGAGCCGGAATCCCAGAGGAGAACCATCTGAATGTCAGGGTCAGAGAAGGGTAATGCTTGATAATTTCTGTTTCCCTCAACTGGATTGTGCAGGATGGTCCTTGTATTCTTCCCACTTTCACTGAAGATGAGGGAAAGTGGGCCTGCATAAAAAATAACAAGATACCACAGAAGCAACCTAAAGAACAGAACATCTGGGAATTAAATAATCACATATTATGACACAAACAAATGCAGGCAGAACAAACAAATGAACACGCAAACTTTCAGAAGAGAAAGCAAACCCATGATTGGGAATCTTGAGAGAGTCTACTACAAATCCAGCTTATAACAACACAGAGAATCATGGTCCTCAAACATTGTGTTCAGAAATACCCTATCTCCATGGAATAATCTGCAAGTATTCCAGCGGTTTCTATTCAGGGTAGGCTCTCTGTCCCAGCTGTCAGAGCCCTGCTGTAATTCTCCTCCTACCCTCAGGCCTATCACCTCCTCCCTAACTCAGCTCCTCACATCCTGATGTACCCTTCCTGGGGTGAGCCTGTGGGTTGGGTAAGTCACCTACCCTGCCAGGAACACCCTCCTCACTCCTTCTGTCCAGACTTGACATTCTAGCTCCTCTAAGCCCTATTCTACAACCTTCCCTCCACATCTAGGGAGACTTTCTTATTAAGCCATCCTTATTCATCCCCATCTCCAACCTTTTTCACCTTCCTATCAGCATTTATAGGCCCTCCTGATGGTCAGCTGAGACTGATTTCCAGCTGGTGGTGTCCTGGTGTGTCACTTAAATTATTTTACAGTCCAAAAGCATCCAGAGGGCAGGGCCAGGATCTACATACTTCCTCCTCCTTGTGAATTCCACACCCCCACTTTCAACCCTTGCTCCTCAGTATAAGGATCGGCTCAAAATTATACCAAGAAACCATAAGTGGCATTTAGGACAGAGAGAATGAATACATAGAGATGTATTGATTGACTACTATATCTTAAGATTCCTAGAGATTTTTTTAATTTTTCTTTTAATTCTAGAAAGAGTGAAAGGGCCAAACAGAGGTATATACGGGAGACTAGAACATGCCTCATCATCTCTTTCAAGAACATTTCCTGAGGACATTTCCTAATGAGGGCCCTGGGCCTGTGAATCTTAGTTCACTTAGGAAACAGTCTCTCCCAAAGGAGGTGCTTGGCACAGGGGAGGTACGTACAGAAATGCAGAGAGGGGCCAGGGAACATGAAGCAGCTTATATGAATTCCATAATGCCCCCAGCTCCCCCTCCCTTCCCTCTCCTCCCTAAAGAGCTTCAAAGATAGTTTGGATATCAGTTGCTTTGGCAGAAGTTTGATAAAGACTTGAGAGAATGGTTAATGAGGGTGTTCAATAATTATTTTCAAGTTCTCAAAGTTTCAGAAAAGTAGACTTTAAAGGTAACATCTCCAGAGATTATACCCTCTGTATCCAAGCACAGCTCCTTTCTGATCCCAAACTGTATAAATACTCTAATCCTTCTTAAAGTTTCCAGACAATAAAAGTGCACCTTTATTTCCCTCACTCCATCTTTACATCATTAAGGCCTTCTGCTGGAGCTTTGGTTTTCAGTGTGTGGTCCCTGGACCAGCAGTATCAGCATCACGTGGGAACTTGTTAGAAGTGTAAGTTCTGGGCCCCATCTGGACTTGCTAAATCCCAGATGTTGGGGTGGGGCCCAGCAACCTGTGTTCTTACAAGCCCTCCAATGAGGTGGCACCTGCTGGAGTTTGAGCAACACTGAGCAGCGTACTATTCCTGGCCTCTCTCCACCACCACCCCTCTCACTGTGACTTGATTGTGAGTTGAAGAGATAGCAGTGAGCATGCTCTGCTCAGCGCCTTCCAGTTTTTGTTGGTTTTCTTTTTTCATCCAGAACCAACTTGCCCACAGGACACACACATTCCAACCTGCTGATACAAAAGAAAATCTAACAAAAGCAGGCTCTCTCCTGTGATGGAAGGCAGAGGTTGCTCAGCACAACTGGTGATGAGGAGTATCCATGGAGAATCCCCTGGAAGCCGAAAGGCACAAATCCTCCAGAGCTCAGAGGGCCCAAGTGAGAGTTGTCATTGAGTCCAGTGAGCTTCCAGTAATGCAGGTCTCCCTTCATGAAGCCTGAGATGATGACAAAACTGAGAATGAAAATGTCCATGAATGTGAACACACTGAGAATCAGGGAAATCTGCCTAGTTTCCTGAATCAGCAATTCTATGAGCAAGAACACAAGGGTTACAATAATTTCTGCAAAGACATGGGAAACATGCAGTGGATGCTCTCATGAAGGATCTGAGAGATCCTGATGCCAGAAAGATTGTCAAAAGGTAAGGTGCAGGCTTGGAAACAATGGTTATCCTAGCAATGTTGGAGAGGATGAGGTTCCAGCCAATGGTGAAAACCCCAAGTTTACCTACAGTGACAAAGATGTAAAGATATGCTGAGCTAGAATGGGGAATCTGGGCACTAATCTGCATAGCACAGCCCCGCCAACATAGAAGTTAGGCCAGCCACCAAAAAGCAGATCACAGTGGCTGGTCCTGCTATATCTCTAGCCACCAGCCAGGATATACACAATCATATCCACTGTGTTGTCCACACCCAGGACCACTAAATCCAGAGTGTTCTGGCTTCTGGCAGGGGCAGTCTCAGCCCTGTATTACTCCACCATATGTCTGTGCACCAGCTTTTGACCAAGCTTTGGATCTTCAAAGTGCCAGACACAGCATGGTAGCTGGGATTGAAGATGATTCTAGGATCAAGTTGCTATAGCAAGCTCAGGGAGCTGAGAGTCTCAGATCAAGTTCAGTGAGGTTGAGTTAAGCAGAGTTGGGTTGGGGCTGCCAAGGTCTGTTGCTCAGGCTTCAAAGCTGCTGCTTCATATTTCTTCTGGTATGTGCTCTCCCTCCATAATGCCTAAGACATGGTAAACAATAAATTTTTACTAAATCCATTATTCAACCCATCAACCAAAGCTCAGAAAACCCACATCACCTGTTGTACCCCAAGGATCACAGAAACTGACACCAAAGGACATCATAGAGAAATCAGTCCTGTTTTCTCCCCAGAAAAAGGCCAAATACCTCCCAGCATTCTCCCTTTTACACACTACATGATTCAATCGCATTTGGGTTCATCTAACATATTTAGCTTCATATACTAACTAAGCTGCAAGACACAAGAGGGCATGAATATATTGTGCAATAATTCACACACCAGATGTGTGCTTGGTGCTTGAGCATGAGTTATGATATATTAATTCACAGATGAGATGTCTCATTGCAATTACCCGTTTTTTTTACATATCATTTGAGTTTAAAATACAAATATTGGTTCGCTGGTCTTAAACTTTTGGGCCCAAAATCAGCTAGCCAAGGTCAGACGGCACTTTGGCCCCCTTTCTCCTCATTCTGCATCACACATTCAGCTGTACTGATGACCATGAATGTACGGTCCACCCCCTCTGTGAGGAGGGGAGATAATAATAGAGATAAGGATGAAGGGGAAAATAAAATGCATTGAAAAGTGGCCTGAGAGGATGTGATGGTGGGAACACACCTTGACTGAGGGAGGGACTGACTCCACTTTGTGCACTGCAGATTCAACACATGAATTACAGGAGATAATGGGAGAGGAACTGGTACAGAGCCTGATAAGTGGCAGCCATTCAGTAGATTTAACAAGAGGGGGAATACAGAATCCCGTAATTGCCAGGATATGGAGAATACAAAGAAGGAATACCTGCTAGAAAGAGAATTCAGAACAAGGGAAGCTGGGGCATCCCTACACTAGTTCCCTCTGAACCCATTACCCTTTTCCCCTTTCCTCTTTCTCCTCCACCTCCTTCAACTATCTTTGGAGGCTCCTGTAGTTGGCACTAAGGATGTTTGTATCATGTTTCTCTCTCTGGGGAACTGTTGCCAGCCATCTACCTCCCAAAAAAGACACAACAGTGGTCCTTCACATTTGTTGACTGACACAAGGTTGGTCACCTTAAAAAAATGTCATACGCTCTGCTGAAGTCCATCCATGGACCCTGAGCAGGAATCCCAGGGGAGAACCATCTGAACGGCAGGACCAGAGAGCGGTAATCTTGATAACTTCTGTTTGCCTCAACTGTGTTGTGCAGGATGGTCCTTATGTTCTTTCTACTTTTACTGAAGGTGAAGCAAAGTGGGCCTACAGACAGACTATGAAAATAATAGAGAAGCAGGGGTGCCTCAGTGGCTCAGTGGGTTAGGCCTCTGCCTTTGGCTCAAGTCATGATCTCAGGGTCCTGGGATCCAGGCCCGCACCGGGCTCTCTGCTCAGCAGGGAGCCTGCTTCCCCCCTTCTCTCTCTGCCTGCCTCTCTGCCTACTTGTGATCTCTCTGCATCTGTCAGATAAACAAAATCTTGAAAAAAATTCACTACAATATAAAAAAAATAATAGAGAAGCTGCCCAAAGAACAAAACATCTGGGAATTAAATAATATTTTATGACTCCAACAGAGGCAGGAAGAACAAACAAATTAAGAAGCAAACTTACAGAAATAAAGCAAACCCATGATTGGGAATCCTGAGAGAGTTTACTACAAATCCAACTTATAACAGCACAGATAAACATCATCCTCAAATGCCACTTTCAGAAATGCCCTTTCTCATGAAATAATCTGCAAGTATTCCTATAGTTTCTATTCGGTCCAAATTCTCTGACCCAGCTGTGGGAGCTCTCTCACTCCTCTCAGACCCATCACCTCCTCCCTAACTTAGCTCCTCACATCCTGATTAACGCTTCCTGAGATAAACCTTTGGCTTGGGCAAGCACCTGCCCTGCCAGGGATGCCCTCCTCACTCCTTTCTGTCCAGTCTTGACCTTCTAGCCCTTCTCAGCCATATTCTATAACATTTTTCCCACATCTAGGAAGTCTTTCCTAAGCCATCCTGACTGATCTCCATCTCTAACCTTCCTCCCCTTCTCACCAGCCCTTATAGCCTGGCCTGATGCTCAGTTGAAACATTTTCCCATTCTATCAGCTAGTGTCCTAGGTGTGTCACTTAAATTGCTTTACAGTCTAAAAGCTTCCAGAGGGCAGGGCCAGGATCCATATACCTGCTCCTTCTGATTTCCATACCTCTACCTGCAACCTGCACTAGTTTGGACAAGGATCTGCTCATGATTGTAACAAGCAACCAAAAGAGGCTTTTAGGACAGAGAAAAGGAATATAGATATGTATTGATTAACTACTGTATCTTAAGATTCCTAGAAGTTTTTATTTTTGTTCTTGTCTGTTTGTTTGTTTTACAGAGATAAAGGGCAAAAAAAGAGTGTGAGAGATAAAGGGCAAACCAAGGAGGAAAGAGGAGAATAGAACATGCACCATTTTCTATTTTAAGAGCATTTCCTGAGGGCATTTCCTAATGAGGACTCTGGGTCTGTGCATCTCAGTTTCATTAGGAAACAGTCTCTCACAAAAGAGGGGCTTTCTCAGGGGGCAAATTTAAAGAAATGCAGACAGAGGTCTGAGAATGGGAAGCCAGCTTGTAAGAATTCCATAATGCCCCCAGCTTCCCGTTTCCTCCCTCCTCCTCCCTGTGTTTCTCTCAGTCTCTAAGCTCCTTCCAAACTCAGAAACCAAAGTTCCATCCCAAGTCTCCAAGAAAAACTCCTGCCAAATCCTGTAACAACCCACCCACTAAACTACACTGGCAAATCCAGAAATAGATTTGATAGGGATTGTTTCACCTTTCAGGTGTTGTGAATAATGCTGTTATGAATACAGGTATACAAATATCTTTTTCTGTCCCTGCTTTCCACTCACTGGGCTATATACCCAGAAGTGGGATTACTGGATCATATGGTAACTGTATATGCAATTTTTTGAGAAGTCACAATTTTTAGAGAAATCTCCACAACAGCTGCACCATTTTACATTCCCTCCAACCATGCACAAGCATCCCATTTTCTATCTTTTTTAATATTTTATTTATTTATTTGACAGAGATCACAAATAGGCAGAGAGGCAGGAAGAGAGAGAGAAGGAAGCAGGCTCGCCACCGAGCAGAGAGCCCGATGCGGGGCTCGATTCCAGAACCCTGGGATCAGGACCCGAGCCAAAGGCAGAGGCTTTCACCCACTGAGCCACCCAGGCGCCCCAAGCGTCCCATTTTCTCCACATCCGCATGCTCTGTCTCTTGCTCTCTCTCTCTCAAATGAATAAATAAAATCTTTTTTACGAAGCTGGAGGAAATATTTCAAAACATAAATGAAAGTATGTCACTCTCCAGCTTAAAAATCCTTTGACTTTCCTTTGAGCTTCTCCACCATTACAGTTTTCATGCTTTCCTTACACACTAGAGGGCTGCTCTTGATCTCTCTCCCATCCTTAACTCCACAGGCCACATGGTCCCCTCAACACCATTTTCACTGGCCACATTTCAATTCCTGAAAATGAGCCTTTGCACTCATGCAGATCCTTCTGCTTTGACTAACCTTCTGACTCTCCTTCCTTTTCACAGCCCACACACTTCCTTACAAGTTGAATGTTTACCAAAAATGGCACTGTCCTCTTTATCCTTAACCCAGAAGAGCCAGAACCAGAAAAATATCGGCTCATCAGTCACTTCAAAATATGATTAATGCATTTCCAGAGCTAAGATGACAGAGTGATGCTGGAAAGAATATTTTAGCTATATCAGATTGATATTTCTGGCTTGGTTGTTGTTGACAACCAGAAACCTGACCTATTAGAATATTCAGAAATGGGCATTTGTATTTCCCATTATGACCCATGTCTGTGACCAGCTCTGAGCTCACAGCACTTAGAGCATTGTTAGTATTTATTAATCATCCATGGAAATAAGCACAAAGACCAACGGACATTAGGCATCAGTACAGAACTCTTTCTCTTTTTTTAAAGTTACTAAGGAGTATGGACATAAGGTAAGGAAAAATAGATATTTTGAATATACTATTATTGTGGGAAGATCAACAGAGAAGGCAAAGGATTGCCTTTCTGTTTTAGATTCAAAAGGAAAAAATGCCACATATGTTCAGAAACAAGAATGACAAAGCAGCCTTTGGAGCCTGGCTTTATTCAGGTAAATTGCACAAAAATTTAGAATAAATCTCAGAAACTACAATTGAACTCATTTATTTCAGATACTTGGGGATCACCAACCTAGACCTCGATTCAATTCAACTAACATGAAATCACTTAGATAGCACTTTATCCACATGAGACCTCTATCTAGTAGGTTCCTACAGTTTGCAAATACTGCATATCCAGGACCAGCTTCCTGCCATACTCCTTGTCCACGCTCCTGGTCCATAATATTGGTAACTCTAAGCAATGAGATCCTCTCAGCTCTCACTCAGATTCACCTAACAGCTGTCAGAGAGTGCTGCCCTTGAAACAGGATAAAGCCCTAAATCACATTCTTCCTGACAACTGCATTGCATCAGATAGCTGAAGTGTGAGTGCTCTCTATCCTCCTTCTGGAAAATGACACTTTCCTCAAGTCTTAAAAAGACTCATGCATGCACACACATACACACAGACACATACACATGCACACACATACACATGCACACACATACACCTAGACCCACAGTTTCCTGCTCTCCATTAAGTCAAAACTTCTAAGATTATTTTTCTAAGTCTTTCTTCTCACTGTTGTTCTACCAATTTTTCCTAGTATTAACCTTTTCTCTGGCTCCTACTTAATCAGGACAAATATTTCCCCACACATGCACATCTTGCTGGCATTATCATCAGCTCTCAACACAGACCATAGAACAGCCTCTCACCAAACCCTGTTCAACAGGATCCTCCTTCCTTCCCAAAGTTTCTCTGGGCACAACTATAGATAGATACTGATCTCTCCAGTATGCTCTCCTTGCCCCCTACTCTCCCCTCTTCAGTGTCCAATGTCATAAGTCACTGGCTTAGAATTTTGCACGGGGAGAACACACCATTAGTGAAAAGGTTAGGAGTAGTAGGTGGTGAAGTGGAGACCAAGAGCAGAGCTTCTGCCTGAGGATGCTTTCACTTGCCTTTCCCTTCCCAAATGAACAGTAAACTTCCGCAGCCGAGGAAGGACCCCAAGCTCCACAGATCAATTTGGATGTCAGAGATCTGACACAAGAACTGAGGTCCATGTCTCTTTCACCAAAACAAAGCAAAAGTAGAAGGGAAGTAACCCAAGGCAGCCTAGACAAAGTACGTTATCTATGACATTTATGGTTTGCTGCAGTATCATCCCCTTGATGTGTGACAACTGAACAGACAGATGACACAGAGTTTTTTTTTAAAGATTTTATTTATTTATTTGACAGACAGAAATCACAAGTAGGCAGAGAGGCAGGCACAGAGAGAGAGAGAGGCAGGCTCCCTGCCAAGCAGAGAACCTGATGCGGGGCTCAATTCCAGGACCCTGGGATCATGACCTGAGCCGAAGGCAGAGGCTTTAACCCACTGAGCCACCCAGGTGCCCCTGAGACAGAGTTTTATTACTTCCACTGCTTTACTTGATTTGGAAAACAAGTCACCTAATGCTCTGACATTAGGTAACATGATATGATCCTCAAGCTGCAATAACTACAAGTAAGTCTAGTCTGCAGAAGGGACAATAGTCAAAGGATTGAATGGGTGTAGAATAATATTTCACTTGCCAGGGGGAGAGGGAAGTATCCTTATAGTATAAACTCCCAGAGAAAAGGTATTTCTGGATTTGCTACCATTTTGCCTGCACTGTCTATAAACAACCACACAGATGGGTTCTGTGTACATTGGGTTGGAGCTAAGTGAGAGAAGCTGGATGGTCCCTCAAGTAGAAGCCAAAAAAGTTTCTAAGTGAGAAAGACTGGATTCAGTCTATTAGAGATCAGATTTGGGGGTGCCTGGGTGGCTCCATCAGTTAAGCATCTGCCTTTGGCTCAGGTTGAGATCCTGGGATCAAGCCCCCATTGGGGCTCCCTCCTAGGCAGGGAGACTGTTTCTCCCTCTGCTCCTTCCTCCACTCATGCACTGGCATGTGCTCTCTCTCTCTTCTCTCTCTCTCTCAAATAAATAAATACAGTCATTAAAGAAATAAGATTTCAACTAAGTATAAATGAATACAAAGGCAAATTCCATATGAAAAATTCAGGTACCACACTAATCCTTTTTTCAAAAGGCTTAGAGTAAAAACATTTTTATTCACCCTAAATTATCAGCTCTACCACCATTACCCCCAAATCACCTCATGTTCAGTTACAGACAGTATAAGAGAATAGTGGAAAACAAAGAATTTCCCTCTCTGGGAACTTACAATTAAGGGACTTTCATGAACACCTCCCTACCTACCAAAATAGGTAAAAGATATATCAGCTAAGGCCAAGAAGGGTATTCCTCAATAAGAAATGAACAGTCATGGTAAGAGTATGTCAAGATCCCAGATGGCTTCCTAGTTGATGGAAGGTAAGAGTAGTAAGGATCAGATTTTCTACTGTTGGCAAAACTAGAGAGTATCTTCTGTCCACCATGGGTCAACCTGAGAAGGCTGCATGGAAGAGGGGGAATTACCCCATCGTGGCATTGTGAGTAACTATTTCCCAGGAAGACACCTGTTCAAGCTACATCTTCAGGTTGGGCCATGATCCAATAAACAGAGCCTCTTTCAGGCCTTCCTTCCATGACCCACCAGTAACACAAAGCAAACTCCACCACATCTTAAGCCAGTAAATCTAATTGCCCAACCAGACAGTTCCAGTTAATATTTGCTACCAATCTATATACTAAGTTATAATAATAATTCATCATCATCATCATCATCATCTCAGTCTTGGTCTATACTGGAAAGAAAAAGAGAGAGAAACCATTGCAGTAGTAATAAAATGTAAACTCTCCCCTGAGGAATGAGAAGTAAAGGCTTCCCTGAAAAGTCAGAAAGATAGTTGAAGTAACCAAATTCAGCTTAGTCTAAAGGAAATAAATATCCAAACTTATCTCCCAGGAGTTTTCTGAGAACAACATCACCAAATGGGTCACTTACCAGGCATCCTCCCACCTATGATCTTACTTTGTATTATTTTCTGTTTGCATGTTACTTTGAAGAAGCTTTCTTCTCCTTTTCTAAAATAAAATCTCCTTGGGGTACAACTTGCTTCATGTTCTTTCAAAGAGACTAGAAACCCCAATTCTGCAAATAAATATTATTGCATGCAACTAAGACCTGAACCTGAAGACATGGAACACCTCAAACTATCTGCTTATTAGACCCAGAGGAAACACAGCCACCTCCTCCAACTCACCCACCTACCCTACCACCCCTAGTATTAGACCTCTCAAATCCCCTCCCAGTCAGGCAGAGGTTGCATTCCAAGTCAGTGAAACCCATCCTGATGCAGATTAAGACAGCAGACCAACTGTATGTTGACCAAATCCATCCACCCAAATGTAGCCCCAAATCAATGCAGATGTAGACCAAAACATACGTGCTTCCTTCCCATAACCTATGGAGTCCATGTTACATGCAGGCATAATATTAGTATCATTGTACTATATTTGGGTAAATGATCAGATAGTCAGGGCTCTTCTAGAGGCTGTATACACTCCAAATTATCTAGTATCATTCTGGGATGGTTGTGAACAGGTACCTTTACTTTGTCCCTTTGGGATAACTGAAGAATGCAATGTTCCTCATTCATGATTTGACACATACAGGTTTAGTTTCAGTTAGAATCCAGTGTAGGAATTTCTTTTTTTTTTTCAAGATTGTATTTATTTATTGAACAGAGAGATACATAGCAAGAGAAGGAACACAGGCAGGGTTAGTGGGAGAGGGAGAAGCAGGCTCTCTGCTGAGCAGGGAGCCCGAAGCAGGGTTCGATCCCAGGACCTTGGGATCATGACCTGAGCCGAAGGCAGATGCTTAATGCTTGAGCCACAAATGTTTCTGGAGGTCTTCAAAAAATAGATGGGCTACCAGGAATAAAGAGAATTATATTTTCTTAAAAAAGAATCAGGAAGAGACTAGAAAAAGCCACGAAGGGTGTGAAATTAAGGGATTGGAAAGTGATGTGTTACATTGATGACAACAGTGAAAATCAATTTCTTCTCTACTTCCCCCATGAGTTTCTACACCCTTTCTCTACCCTGAACATTGTCAACACAGAAAATCTAATAAAAGTCCTCAGGAGAGGGGCACCTGGATGGCTCAGTGGATTAAGCCTCTACCTTTGGCTTGGGTTGTGATCTCAGGATCCTGGGATTGAGCCTGCTTTGTCCTCTCTCTCTCTATCTCTCTGCCTGCATCTCTGCATACTTGTGATCTCTGTCTGTCAAATAAATAAATAAAGTATTTTTTTAAAAAGTCCTCAGGAGAAACCAGTAGAAGGAAATCCACCTGCCTATCCACCTCATCTTCCAAACTACAATTGTAATATAGGAAGGCCTACAATGAACACTGACCTCAAGTCATTTTTCCCAAGAAGTCTTGAAAAACACCTTTGTTTTCCTCCCTTAAATCTTTCCTTTCCTTGTAAACACAGAATCTAGACATTCACCCAGGGTTTCCATCCATCACTATACTCTGTCTCTACTGTTGGACAAGCAGTTGTGAGTGGTCAGAGCCCATGGTGCCTTCTTCCATGTATCTCCTCCCAATAGACACCCTCAGTAATACACTGCATACAACATGGCTTAGGAAAGGCCAACTGTCTCTCTGGTTATCTTCCTTCATACCTTTAATGTGTCCTTCTGACCTCCCATGTAAGGATTTGGCTATCTCTGTCGTCTCTCATCAGACTGTGCTTCATCCTCTCAAAACCCTAGGTAGTTGTTTCACACCACAATCTGCTCTTTTGGAAAGCTAATTGGTTTTGCTTTGATTTGTTGTTGGAAAGATACCAGATCATCGGAGTCATATGAAAGTTGTATTCTGGCTCAAAGTCCTGAGCTCTTCTCCAAATAGAGATCCATACGACTTCTCCACCAAGAACCACCTGACTTACACCAGCTCAGCCAGCATAATCTACAACAACCAGCTTCTGCTACCACTTTTTAAGGGAAACTCTTAATCCCTCTTCCTAGTTCTTTCTCATCCCCACTCTGCTTTGTGATTTCTGTGATAATTAAAGAAAAAAGGGACAAGGATAAACCAAATGAATGTCATCCATAAATCATGCTGATCAATTTGGAATATACTTGCTGAAGAGATTGGTCTTTCCACATGATTTCACTTTAATTAAGCTTAAAAGGAATCTGCCTTCTGGAAGCATATAACACATATCAATTGATAATGGAGAGAAGTAGCCCAAGAACTGCTAGAGGGTAAGAGAAATCAACATTCACCACATATAACCAAGAAAACAGGTGTCATGCATGGATAAGTGTTGTCTGGGCTTCTGGTGTTGGGGTGCTGCCGGCAGTGTACATGGCGGTAGGGAGGTGGGGAGGGTGGAGAAGAGTTTAAGACTCTAAGGGCCTTTGAAATTAAAGAGTTGCAAATATGTTTTGTGATAACAGCAAACTGCCTCTTGGTCACCCAGTTTTTGAAAGACCACAAGGCAGCCACACCCCAGGGGACCTGGGAAATCTTTCCACCTCTAGCCTGACCCGGCCCATAATCAATCTCCCACCATAACTTTTAAAATTAGATAAGAAAGGCAGGGAGAAACCTTGAGCAGCTGTAAAAGTAGATACCTAGCACCTTGAGCCTGGAGGAAGAAGACCCTCAAATCCTCTCTGGTAATGGGGGATCCCTTATCACACTCGACCTGCTATTCTGCAAAGTGTATACCAATGTTCTCCCTTAGAAGATAGGACACGGAGACTTTCAAACTCTCCAGGGAGAAATGATGCAAAATGTGAAGGAGGCAGCAGAGTCAGATGGAAAAATCTCCATTCATTAAAAAAAATATGTGTAAGCTTACTATATGCTGGGCCCTGTGGAAGAGACAAAGATGTAGAAAGCAAGCTCTGCAGAGGTCAGGAAGGAAAGACTAGAAATAGGGCAGGGCAAAGAGGTAAGAAGGACACTGGAGGAGAAGCACCAAGGAATAACTTCCCTTAACTCACATTTTCTCATCAGAGTGGAGAACCTTTCTGGGCTGGAGGAGAACAGAGTGCAGGCCTGTGTATCACTCTGAATCCGGTAACCTCCCTACCCTTCCCAAACTCACAAGGTACTGATCTACACCGCCACCCCCCCCAAACCAAAGTCTAGCTCCAGTGCCATGAAATACCCTCTGCTCCAACCCCACGGGGCTGGACAGCCAGAGGCACTCCAAGCCTCTTCCTCCCTGGCTCTGTCTCAGTTTTCCTGCCAGCTCTATAAAAGAGAAATCACTTACCCCTGGGCTTCTTCTGCCTCAGAGGAGAAACACTTGGGAAGAAAGTGCAAGCCAAACCCAGGAAGAAGAAGAAGCTTGGCCAAGAAGAGTCAGGACTAGGAGTGGAGCTCACAGGGTGCCCTGGAGGAGTTGAGGCCCTAGAGAGGTGGGGCCTTCACAGAGGAGGGGCCTCAAGAGTGTGAGCACTAAAGAGGCTGGGCCTCAGGGAGCTGGGGCCAAAGGGGAGAAGGGGCCTAGGAAGGATGTGTAAGGAGGAAGAAGGTGGTTTAGCTGGAATCCTGGATAAAGCTAAAGATGGGCAATGGAAGACTAGTGAGGTCCTAAATGGGTGAGGAGGTGACTGAGGGTTTAAATGAGACTTTGCTGGAGTCTTGCTGGCAGCTAGATGTGAATTTAGAAGTGAACATACTTTCCAGGGTCCTGGGTATGGAGGAGGTCCTGGTTGGCAAGAGAGGAGTGGGGGGAGCCTGGAGGAGCCTGGCCTGTAGTGATTAAAGGCAAATCCCAGATCCAGTTAAAGAGCCCACGCAGCAGTCCTGTAATCAAGGATAGAAGCACTTCCCCCCACCCAGGTGCTTCTCCCAGAATCTCCTACGGGTTCCTCTACCATCGCCACCCATCCTTGCCCCAGCCACATTTGCAATCATTCCAGGAGTAAAACTAAAAGGGAACTGGCTCAAGCTTTCCCCCGTGGGATTTCCTGAGACAGTCACTCAGCATTCCCAGCATATTCTGACTGAATGAGCATTGAGCCTTGTGCTAGAGGAAGTAAAGATGTTGTCCCTGCTACAGAGCTTCCTGCTCTAGACAATCATAATGAAGGGACCCCAAGACCCTGAAACAGTGACCAAAGGAAGGTCCTTCCTCCTTCCGGAACATTAATCTTCAAACAGAGGCAGACTTCTCAGAGGTGGATGGTGGGGGCGGGGCCTACCTAGAGACCCAGGGCTGAATGCACAAGTGATAGGCCCACAAGCCCTGGGTCTCAGGGAAAACGGAAACCACTGTCTCTCCTTGATACTGCTGACATGCCTCTAAACTGTCAATTATGTGCCTTAAAGACTTGGGGTGGAGGTGGAGGGAGGGGAGAGGAGGGTAGCAGCAGGTCCCTAAAGAGACAGAGTCTATACTAACTATACTACAAGCACTGAACTTGGAACAGAAAGAATTGCTCCAGATTTCAGAAGAACCTCCTACAAATCACAAGGACACATCTGCAGGAGGCATGGGTCAAGGGCACTGAGCACCTCCTGTGTTCCAGGTGTTGTGCTGGGTAGGGGAGGAGTGGCCCAACCAAGACTACAGAGCCAGAATTTCTAGAGGCAAAGGGGACAGGCAGGACTGGAAGGATGGCTGTCATGACAGAACAGTAGGGGAGGGGCATCTGGGTGTTTGATCTGTGTCTGTTCCAATAGTCCTGGGCTGTCTCCCTTGCCTCAGCTGGGATCTCCCCAGATGCCCTGCTTGAGGGCAAGAAGGGCAGGTGCAGGGGAGGATCTGTCTATCTGTACATTTGGTCCCCAGAGCAATCCCTTCTCCTTTCTCCCTGTGCTATTCGCTGCCTGCTGGGTAAAGGTGGGAAACGGGGGCCGGGGTGGGGGGGGGATAGCCAGGGCCCCCAGTCACTAGGTAATGAAGAGAACTGGCCCAGGACCCTCTTTCCCTATCTCTCTCTGGCCAGCTGCTGTGGGCTGGCAGCCGGAGGCCCTAGGGCCTTGCATTAGGTATGGCCCAGCCTAGAGGTTCAGGAGTGGTACCTTGAGCCTGGCCACTACAGGCCTCGCGCCTCCAGCCCCTGTTGTCTCCAGACGCCCCATCATGGACAAGGCTATGTTCCCTCTGTTCCCTTGCATGCTACTGCCCACCCTACTTGCCGGTGGAGAGGGCAGCCTCCTGAACTCCTTCTAGCCACTTAAAAGTCAGGCCCAGACGCCGTGCAAGCCCAACCTGAGCTCCATCCCCCTTCTTTGCCTCCCAGAACTACACCCAGTGTCCATCCCAGCTGGAGCCAGCACCCCTAGCCGTGCCCCAGCCCCCAGCCCCTGCCCATCCAGATGCACTTGCTCCCTCTTCCAGCCATCCCCCAAGAGTCCACTGCCACCTCTGCTGCCCTTGCTGCTGTGCCCCCATCCGGCCACCCCAACCTTGGACACAGCGGCTCTGAAGCATTCTCTGCCGTGCCACTGGTGGTGTTGAGCACTGTATATGTCCCATCCATCTCTGCCACCACCATCCCTGCAGCCACCAATGCTGCTTTAGTAGCCACAACCTCAATGGTGGCCATAACCGGGGTCTTATCCGTCTGGGAGAAGAAGACAAAGAGCAAGGGGCCCTACACGTGTGCCCTGTGCACCAAGGAGTTCCAGAACAGCTACAAACTCAGGAGCCAGAGACCATCCTCATAGGAGAAGGCTGGCCGGGTCCCCCGCTCGCTATGGAGATGCCCATTGTGGTGCTCCCGAGCCTCCTGAGCGTCCTCAGCTGAGTGGAGCCACTGGGGGAGGGGCGGACGGAGTTGTAGGGTGGGAGAGGCTGCAGAGGCCCAGGGACCACAGGTGGCGGGTGGGAGGTGACAGGGACCATCTCAGGAGGTCACACATGGGGGAGCACACCTGTGGGAGGTGCAACAAGGCCTGGTCCCTGCTCTCTCTCTGTTCCCCACCGCTCATGCAAACACTCTCTCAAATAAATTTTTTAAAAATCTTTAAAAAATCGGGACACCTGGGTGGCTCAGTTGGTTAAGCAGCTGCCTTTGGCTCAGGTCATGATCCCAGCATCCTGGGATCAAGTCCGCATCGGGCTCCTTGCTCAACAGGGAGTCTGCTTCTCCCTCTGCCTCTGCCTGCCACTCTGTCTGCCTGTGCTCACTCTCTCTTACAAATAAATTTTAAAAATCTTAAAAAAATAAACAAAAGAGCTAAGTTTTAATAACAACTATACAACCTCCTGTAGAATCTCTTACTACCAGCTTGGTTAAATAGATAATTAAGTATCTAAATCCTATTTAAATGTGTTCATAAGAATTTGCTAAGGTTTTAAACAAAATTCCCAAGATTTGAATCCTCAATAAAATCTTTTTCACTAATTAGGCTTGTGTAATTGGAATGATAAATTACATGGCAAGTGGTATCAAACACGATGATGATAAACTTTCTCAGTTTGTTCTGCAGGGATACATGATATAACTGTTCTAGAAAACAGAAGAAATTCCCAAAGTTCTAATATGTCCTAGTATAGGGTCATCATTGACACTCTCATTACTGGAATGTTGTAGGTCACAGAAATAACCAGTTTTCCTTGTCAACTGCATTAGAGTGAATTCTCATCAGATCTTGAGCCATGGCCATTCTGGAGTCTTCATCTTTTACAGATATTACTCTTATGTTCTTGCAAAATATGATTCATCTCCAAGGAGATTCACGGAAAGGACTTTTGACAAATACAGGGTTTAGATATCTTTAAAATAAGAAAACTAAACTGGGTAAGAATTTCTGATACTAATAGAAAAGGTGCATTCAAACATAAACATGAATGAGTAACAGGGATCTGAATGAATGGAGGGACATGAGTATAGTTTTATGACTCTTCTTTGCAAATTTGCTGGCTTTCTAATGTTGGCTTGTCCAGATTTAAGGAAACTTTCTCTTATGATATCTATGACCTACAGAAACATGATGAAATATTGTTTTGTGAACAAATAGGAACATTTAACTTTACTCTCTTACTGAACCATCCAGATTCAGAAACTGCCAGTGACCATTCTTTCCCTCATGGCAATTGCGGTTGTTTGCAGAAGTTCAGTAAGAATCTGTTCTCCTTGTCACAGGACACAGCTGGAAACATTGGTTATTTTACCAAGGCTTTCATTTGAATGTTATGTTTGAGAGAGACATTCATAGCCTCAGATAGGACCACATAGCTTTGAGGAACTAAAGTTGACTTTATGGGGCTAATAAAACCCATTGGAAATGTTGGCCAGATCCCTTGTTTACAGAGTTCCCAGCAGCCTTACCAGGTGAGTAAAGAATGTCACTTCCTGCGAGGTACAAGATACCTCAGGATATTTGGGGGACCTGGAGAAGAGGAATTCACCCAAATCTACAGGTATTAGGCAACTCTGATGGCTGGTATTGGATGGTTTCTGGCCTCAAGAGGCTATTAAAAGTTCATTCAGATAAAGTAACTTTTAGTTATAAGGTTATAAAGTTATAAGGTCTACCACTATACTTCCTGAGCTTATATAAATATGTAGGGAAACTTTTAACATTGGAGCTGTTTTCTTAAATGAATTAGTTCTGATTTGGTTCTTTTTGGAAATTAGGGTGATTTTAGAGAGAAAAATTATGCTTCCATAATACTCATTTGTGGATGCTAAATTCTAGTCCTGATTAACTGTCTTTGAATGTTTGTAGTTTGCTTACCTAGACAATTTGAGGTAACCTTCAGAGACTTTGCCACAATAGCATATGTATAGACAATCTTCTTGCTTAACACACTATGGGTATAATAACATGACCCCCCAAGGGCATATGATTACTTGACCAACTGAACAATAGTCAGGACTCCCCAATAATTGTATAATTATAATTGCATAATTCAACTATCACCTTTAACATGTTGTTCGACAACATGTTAGTGGCTGGGATACTAAAATCACTCCTTAAAGCTGGAGCATATCCCATTGCATGGGGTTAACTATGAACTTGTGGAAGTAGTGGATGGCTGCACGATCCTTATGAATGGATAGAGGATGCACTTGTGGATGCTCATATCCACAGATGAATTTTCTCCCACTTGCCAGTGATTCCTTATAATTAGAATATTGTTAAGGGAAGACATCAGGTAAAGATGGCTCCTTGACCCCTTAATCTAACCAATTTTATTTAAGTCTCTGTCCCTTGCAATCAGCACCATCTATGAGGGAAGATGAGACAGGAGGCACTTAGACCACATTGTCAGTGCCTACCGGGTTCTTCCTGATGTCTGACCACCATGCCTCTTGCTCTGTCCAAACTCTACTCCGTCACAGATGCTGCCCTTCAACCTCATCTTCCCATCTCTTCAGGGTTGGAATCATAGTTAATGAAGGTTGAGGATAAAGAGAAGTGAAATGTCCCAGAAAGAAGGCAAGGAAGAATTGGCCAGGTAGGGGGTAGGGAGGAAAGAAGAGGAGGTGTGGGAGGAAGGGGAAAGTTGCAGGGGGAGAATCAAAGGATTGACGCAGGAGCAGATGGAATGAAATGTATAGAACATTATCTCCAACTCTAGTAGGTGGTTAGGGAAAGAAATAGGCCTGGTGAGAAGGGAAAAGAGGAAGAAGGGAGAGGAATGGGGAAGGAGGCAGATAGCTTTTCTGTAGGAAAACAACAGGAGTTCAGGTGTGAGGGAGAAATGCCCAATAAATTTACTGCTTTGCTGTGGCAGAGATCATTCTGGAAGGGACATACTTGAAAGGCATTCCCTTGAAAGAGATGGGTCACAGGAGTAGCTGCTCCAGGGATAGTTGGCAAGATAAACTCATGTGTTATGGGATGGAGGACCAGGGAAGTTATGAGCAGTCCAATTTCTATCTTCAGTCACTTAGATTGTGATTGAAAAGGAATAATATACAAAAGAAAAGCAGTTAATGGAGACCATGATTCTGACTGATTTTTCTCTTCTCTCTCATCCCCTAATCCAGTGAACCCAGAGAGACAATTGGACCTTCTTACTTCCTGTATGTCCCAGCCTCTATTCCTCCATCTTTTGAACAAAGCTTCTTGGGAATATCTGCCCATATTCACCCACATTTATGTCAGCTCTGATACCATCATCATGTGCCTTAGTCTGTCCTGAACCACATGCCCTATCTTGTCTGCCTCAGAAGGGGGCCAGTAGTCCTGCTGCCCACTGAAGGAGAGACTTCAGAAAGGCCCTTCAGCTAGGAACTAGAGCATTGGTACAGCTCACAGATTATGAACTCTGCCCAGATGTAAATCTGGGCTCTCTGGGTTCAAGAGTCAACTTCTCCATTCCCCTGTCTCCATGTATGTTCTGGCCTCATTCTTATTTTTCCTCTGTCAAGCAGTGTTCCTTCTTTTCCATCTCACATCCCTGCACCTGGAGCATGAGGTCTCTGGTCAGAACTAAAACCCACTTCAGCTCATCTCAGGTGCCAGCCAGAGTGCAGATGTTAGAACATATACTTCCTGTTTCAGGGCAGCAAGTAGCCCAGCTTGGGCAAAAACCTGGCTGTCTGACTCAAGGACTCTGTTGGTATCATGCTCTGAAGTGCTTGTTCATGTTTGAAGATTGGAAGGGTGTCTTGTGTGTGCCCTGAGCAGTGAGAAGAAGCATAGTTCTTCCTCCTCCAACAAGTATCTCTCAAAAACAAGCAGTGGAGTCCTCTAGGCAAAATTCTGGATTATGGAGCAGAGAGGTAGGGTTCCTCATGGAGCAGAAGTATAGCCAATATCCATATGCAGGACACCACTTTCAAAGAAGCTGAGGCCACTGGTGGGGGTGAGGAAGACTGGGGCAAGGTGAGGGCTACAACTTCAATTAGAGGAATTTATGGTCACCTAAGTAAGACCTTCTCAACAGTCTCAGCTGTCTGTCAGCATGACCAAGGAGGGCAGGGCCATCATGAATAAGAGCAAGCATTAGTCCTGATCTACCTGTTATTCCAACAGGGAGCAGGGTGGGAATGTGTTATCAGGTGTAAAAGCTCCAGGTACCAGTCTCAGGTTCCTCTTACCCACTCCTAAGTCTTTCCTAATGGGACCCCTGCTCTGCAAGAGCCAGAAACTAAGCCTACCAACTTGTGCCAGAAGGAAGGGGCAGGAAAGTAGTCAAAGGAAGACCCTGGTAATGAAAAAGCTAGCTGAGGCTGCTGGGATACTGGTGGACTGCCTGCTCCTCACAGCCTGTGTTGTCTTCAGCCTTGGATCAGAGATCCAGGAATGACTGGGGGTTCAGGGTCTCTAAACTCCCTCAGGGTTATCTTCCTCCTCCCTTAAAACTCCAAAACCCATCCGCCTCTCCAAAGAGGAACAGAGCCCAGAACCCACTGAGACCGAGGTGGGAGGTGACACATAGTCTCTGGGACAGCAATTTGCCTCTCTCTTGGTGGACTTCTGTCTCCATCTCTTCCCCAGTTCCCCACATTCTGGGTCATTATTTCAGAAGCCTCTGCCTTGATCTGTCTCCATGTCTCTAGCAAGATCAAAGCTCTTAACAAGTGTTTTGCCTGCAGACTCTTGGGCTGGAGGAGAGAAGGCAGTGTCCATCCTCAGGTAAAGAGAGGGCCCTAACACCTCTCTTCCCAAAGCAGGGGGAGGTTGGGAATTTGGACCAAAGATGGAACCAATCCCAAGATTGGGTTGAAAAACACGCCCCTTGGTGGGAAACCTGTTCTTCTCATTCTGTTTTTGATTTGATTATTATTGCTCATTGGGTTAGAGATGAACCGTGAGAGACTATGGACCCCAAGAAACAATCTGGGGGTTTCAGAGGGGAGATATGGGGAGGGGGTAACAGGGTGATGGGTATCGAGGAGGGTGTGTGCTGTGATGAGGACAGTGTGTTATACTTAACTAATGAATCATTGAACACTACATCAAAAACTAATTATGAACTATACAGTGGCTAACTAAACATAATTTAAATAAATAAATAAATAAATAAGTGAAATTGAATCTGTGTACCCAGGCTTCCCCTTTCCAAGCTCCTGACGGCAGGGTGGAGTACAGTGAAGGTGAAGAAGAGAATGTCTGAGTATGAGCTGCATGTGTCGCCAAGTGTGTCTCTGACTACACACCACAAATACAAATTGTTTTTTCGTTATTCACTATTTGGAATTACCTACTGCTTTCCAGTTACCTCTGTGCCATAAGTTTCAGTGAGCCACTACTCCATGCAGAGTATAGCTCAGAGATTAGCAAGAACTTCGCTCAACCTTTGTACAAATCCTAGCTTCACTACTCACTTTGCACAAAGAACTTAACCGCTCTGAGCCTTAGTTTCAACTTTTAGAATGTGGGTACAAAAATACCTCATAGAAATTTTGTATTAAATAAGTGATTATATATAGTGTTTGGAACAAGGTATAGAGCATAGTACTCAGCAAATATGGCTATTATAATCATCATTGTTTTGTGGCCTGTGGAGATAGAAAGAATACATAAGAGAGATGTTCTTTTCCTTAGGACATTTTAAAATTTCATCATGACAAGAAAAATATATGGAGAAAGGAAGGACCTATACATGTAAAACTGTATTTCACCCCAACATCCAATATTTTCCTAAATCCAAGCCCTGTTTTCAATTGATAGCAGATCTCAATGCTCTAATAAGATTGCGTTTTACTTCTGTCACTCATCATCCCCTTGCCTCACCACCTTACATACACCACACACACCACCTTACATATACCTTACACACACCCTGGCCTTTCATTTAAGAAGTTGACTGGAGAATTCTTTTTTTTTTTTTTTAATTTTTATTTTTTTTTAAGATTTTTTATTTATTTATTTGTTAGAGAGAGAGAGAGAGAGCACAGGCAGACAGAGTGGTAGGCAGAGGCAGAAGCAGGCTCCCTGCTGAGCAAGGAGCCTGATGTGGGACTCGATCCCAGGATGCTGGGATCATGACCTGAGCCGAAGGCAGCTGCTTAACCAACTGAGCCACCCAGGCGTCCCTGACTGGAGAATTCTTATGATATCAAGGATTTTGAGAATTTATTTTGTACATTTCACTGTTTCTGGGCAGCATCCCATCTGAGGGATTCCAAACCCAAGTGAGATAACCATGCAGACAGCCAGAAAGCCCTGAGCACCCAATTCCCCCAGTCCGTCATCCTCTAATCTCAGAAAATTCTTCATTTTTCAATCTTCATATGTTTTCCATCAATATTTACCTCTTTTATTCCCATTCTTATAGGGGCTGAAGTACAAAAACCCTCAAAAGCCTAAGAAAATTCTCAAAAGCCCATCTGGTAATATTGTTCCATTGCCTATAAGTCCAGGTCTCTGGAATTATAGGTCTCCTATAGTTTGTTACTGACCCATTAAAAAACATCAAAAGATCCCTTGAGAAGAATTTATTTAGTTCCTACTAGAGTGGAACCCCTTAAGCAGTCATCTCATCTATCCTTAAAGTTTTTGAAAGATGAAAGTATCCTAATTTCTAGGACAGATAGTAGAGAACCCCTATTTCATCTCCCAGTTTCTATAGCCTCCTCAATTAGTATCATCAAGTTATCACACATTTGATTAAGGGACAGCCCAACCCTGAGCCTATGCATGTCTAATCTGACCTTTCCCATTCCCTTTCAAGCCATCATATGAAAACTGGTAAAAGAATTGGCAGCAGTCCTGACCCATGCAAAGCTGGCACCAGAGGAGCCCCTGAGTACCAGGCAGACACCAGAGTGGGCACGGCAGGAATATTCCCCAAGTGGGCAGAGTGCCAAAACCTGCCATAGTGACTGGTGTGAGAGGCTGGGAGACAGGAGGGCAGTCAGACCCCACGTTCTCCCTCTTCCCCGGATTCTAATTCCCCAGCCTAGGCCTCTCCTCTTGTGCTCCCAATTCCAAAGTTTTTAGACCTTCCATAGCGTTCATCTGAGACTAGACACCTAGTGTGGATATCACTAAGGCCAGTGATTCTCAAAATTGAAAGACCATATAAATCACTTGGGAGCCATTTAAAAATGATGATTCTGATTCAGTAGGTCTGGGTTGGGGCCTGAGAATCTGCTTTTCTAACAAGCTCCCAGGTGACATCCTGGCTGCTGCTCCATAGACCATACCATGAGGAGCAGGATCTACATGGCTGTAGCAGATGCTACAACTGTCTCCCAGGAAGAGTCTACGTGTCCACATCCTTCTATCTGTCTATCCTCCAGATGGTTTTTAAGAATCATATCTCAGGGCGCCTGGGTGGCTCAGTGGGTTAAAGCCTCTGCCTTTGGCTCAGGTCATGATCCCAGGGTCCTGGGATCGAGCCCCGCATCGGGCTCTCTGCTTGGCAGGGAGCCTGCCTCTCCCTCTCTCTGTGCCTGCCTCTCTGCCTACTTGTGATTTCTGTCTGTCAAATAAATAAATAGAAAAATCTTTAAAAAAAAAAAAGAATCATATCTCATCCCTCCCTGACTTAGGAATCTCACTTGATGGCACAATACACAACACAAACCTAGCTCATAAATTCCCTTCAAATGTGCAAACACATCCCTCACAAGAGTCTCATCTTTCATGACTCTTAAAGGTCTGTCCCATTTCTCTTCCAAATACCTGTCACTCTTTTATTTCTCAAATTTTTCCATAGCCATACCCCTCTAGGAATTGTCTCTTGACCAATACTTCTCTCTCAGGTTCTACTCAGAGCTTCCCTTCCAGAATAATGATATCTCAATCCCTATCCAGTTATTAATTTCTTGTTCAGTCCATTTTCCCCCATGTGGGATATAAATTCTCTTTCCCCGAAGAATCTCAGATGCTCTCACACGGTTATTGCATCAATCCCTCAAAAAATAGCTAAAGGGGTAGCTAAGTATATAGGTAATCCTGCCTTTAGGCTTACCTGGAGCCACCTACTTCCTATTGGGAAGATGAGAAATTCAGCAAGTAAGAAAGCATCTTCTATCCCTCCTTCCCAGGGCACGCCCCATACATAAATAAAGTAGAAAAACACTGGCCATTCTATGCAAGCATAAAATTCTGACATTCAAAGAGGTATCTGCTGTGCCCATGCTGGAACAATTCTCCCTGGAGTCAGGTACAGCTGGTTGGGTCTTCTATCAATTACATTCCTTCTATTCTTTCCTCATATTCCATGGGAAGAAATGGAGCAGGACCATCGGAGGTCAGGTTGGACATTCTCCTGTTCCAGGGTTGTATATTCTCTGTTGCTCTTGGAATGAGCAACACTGTTCTTGCTGTTGTATTTAGAGGAAATATAGAATCTACTTCTTGCCCTGAGCAAGATTCCACTGTGATAGAATGATAGGAGAGTCACTCAGGCATAGCCACACAAAGGCAAAACTGCAAGTGCCTGGGCACAGGTCTATATGTGTGTGGAGTACAGACAGCTCTGGATGGACAGAAAAGAGTTCCCAGAAGATAGGGGTTTTTTTTTAGCTTTTTTATTTAAACATATAATGTAACCCCACCACCCTCTCCCAACCCCTCTCCCCTCCCACCCCCCTCAGTTTGTTTTATGACATTAAGAGTCTCTTTTGGTTTGTCTCCCTCCCGGTCCCATCTTGTTTCATTTTTTCTTTTCCTACCACCTTAACCCCCACCCCCATTGCATCTCCACTTCCTCATATCAGGGAGATCATGTGATAGTTGTCTTTCTCCAGTTGACTTATTTCACTAAGCATAATACGCTCTAGTTCCATCCATGTCGTCGCAAATGGTAAGATTTCATTTCTTTTGATGGCTGCATAGTATTCCATTATATATATATACCACATCTTCTTTATCCATTCATCTGTTGATGGACATCTAGTTTTTAAGGAGTAGCACAGTGCTAGCCTGAAGGAAAGCAGAATTTTCTGTACCAAAAAAATATGTAAGACTCAATTCAATTTAACATGGGTTTATTTAATGCTCATTATGTGCCTGGCCTCCAGGTGGATGCTCTGGGGGAGTAAACAAGATACATTCCTTACCTGTGATTTATCATCAGGAAAACAACAACAAAACAAGACAAATAGATAACTGTGGTATTCTATTTTTATTTCATCTTTATTGAGGTATAACTGACAAAAGAAATTGTCAGATATTTAATGTGTATATTATGTTGATTCGATAATCATATACATTCTGAAATGATTCATTCTGATTTCCCCAATGTAAAAGGATAAACGATGGTATTTTGATCTAAGCATTTCATTAAATGAAGGTAAGTGATCAAAGGTCACCTTTGTTTCCCTCACTCTGTCTTTACCTGTGGGGAGCTTCCAGTGGAGCTTTGGTTTCCTAGGACCAGAAACATCAGCATTACCTGGGAACTTGTTAGAAGTTCAAGTTCTGGGCCCCACCCAGACCTCCTGAATTCCAAACACTGGGGATGGAAGCCCAGTAACCTGTGTTTTCATAAGCCCTCCAGGTGAGGTGACACCAGCTGAAGGCTGAGCATCCCCTAGCAAAGAACTATTCCTGGCCTCCATCCACCCCTCCCTCTCTCACTTTGACTTTGATTAATGGGTTGAAGAGATAGCACTGAATATTCGAGTTCAGCCCCTTCCAGGTTTTGGTGATTTCTTTTTTCTTTTTTTTTTTTAAATCCAGAACCAACCTGCTCAAAGGACACATGCAATCCAACCTACTCATACAGAAAAAAAGCTAATAAAAGCAGTTTCTTTCCTGTGTTGTGAGGCAGGAGGTACTCAGCACTACTTGTGATGAGGAAGAATTCTGTCTAATTTAGTGATGTGGGATTAGCAAGCCAATTGTGCTGCAGATCTAAAGCTGAAGATTTAATTCTCTCTCTCTATGTCATGATTATCAATTGGTCCCAAACACAGAAGGGGGGAATGGGGTGTTATTTATTGGACTTCTACAGCTCCAGCAATGGTTGTAGTGAAAAGTAGGAAGGATGCAGGTTCAGATCGTGTGCACTAAAGAGACCTAGTTGAGAGAATAACAGGACAGAAAGACCAGAGGAAATCCTAGGATTTTTTAAGGAAATAGAACTTGAGAAATGATCGGTTGTGACCTCTCCTGCTACACATAAATAATCAGAGCATAGAAGCAACTGAGTGAACTTGCCCAAGGTCACATTGCTAGTTAGTGGTGGAAACAAGACCAGAGCCCAGGATACATGGCTCTTGTGGTATACTTTCTGAGCAGGTGGACCAGAGCAGACAACAATTCAGAAACATTAAAGTCCAAGAATGCAGATATTGCCAATAGAAGAATGAACCCCAGGGATTTTCAGCATGGGCAATGGGTTCAAAACCAAAGTGCTTTGTGCACAGGGGAAAGCTCTGGCCCCAGTCCACCTGTGCATACTCTGCTGTCCCCTTACACAGCCAAGGTTTAAGCTACATAGCCTGCTAAATATGCCCTGAACATGACTTCATTTTCTTGTGCTTTTCCTGGTGTTGTTCTCTCTGCCTGGATTCTCTCCCTGCTGCACATGTGTGGAAAATTCTATCCCTGAAGAGAGCCAGCTCAAATGTTATTCCTACAAAGTCTTCTCTGATTTCACTAATCAACCCTTACTTCTGTGCCAGCCACAAATGATCATCCTCCACTCTGAAATCCCAAGACTCATTATCTGTATATTATTTATGACAACACTTTCTACTTTGTGTTACAGCTATGCTTTGCCCCTTGTATTAGAATATAAGTGTCTTAAGGGCAGTAGTTTTTTTTATTTTGTTATGTTAGTTACCATACAATATATCATTAGTTTTTGTCTTTAAAAAAAAAAAAAGATTTCACTTATTCATTAGAGAGAGAGAGTACAAGGAGAGGGGAGGGGTAGAGGGAGAAGCAGACTCCCCCATGAACAGGGAGCATGATGCAGGGGTGGATCCTAGGACCCTGATCATGACCTGAGCCAAGGCAGATGTTTAATCAATGGAGCCACCCAGGCACCCTTTTATTTTTTTTTTTTTGGTCTTTTTTCTTGTTTCTTTTATTTATTTTTTTACCAAAGTACAATGAACATATCATGTTGTTATGTTACTCTCAGGTATACAATAGGTATACCCACCCCATCCATCAATGTTGTTACAAATGGCAAGATTCCATTCTTCTTTATGGCTGAGTTAATAGTCCATTGCATATACTTATAGACCACATCTTCTTTATCCATTCATCTCTCTATGGATATTAGGGTTGCTTCCATATCCTGGCTATTGTAAATAATGCTGCAATAAACTAGGAATGCATATATCTTTTCAAATTCATGTAACTAAAATGTTTTTACATGCAAAAATAGGAAACTCAACAAAACATAAAAGCGACCTAATGAACAGACAGGAGAAGATATTTGCAATGATATATCCAATCAGGGGTTAGTACCCTAAAGAAGGTTAAAGGGGTCAGTACATAAAGAACTTATATAACTCAACACCAGAAAAATAAATCATCAGATTAAAAGATGAGCAGAGACCTAAATAGATATTTTTACAAAGAAGACATATAGATGACCAACAGACACATGGAAAGATAATTAGCATCACTAATCATCAAGGAAATACAAATTAAAACTGCAATCAAATATCACTTTATACCTGTCAGGATGACTAAAATAAAAAAGACAAGAAAAACAGTGTTGGGGAAGATATGGAGAAAAAGGAACACTCATGCATTGCTGGTGGGAATGTAAATTGGTACACACACAGTGGAAAATAGTATGGAGATTCCTCAAAAAAACCAAAATAGAACTAGCATATGATCCAGTAATTCTCTTACTGGATATTTTCACAACTAATCACTACAGCCAATGTGGAGCACAAACTCAACAGCCTGAGATCAAGAGTCACTTGCTCTACTGACTGAGCCAGGCAGGTACCTCTTTCACTAGTGGAGGTTTAACCAGATTAAAGGAAAATGATTTTTCAAGTTTATTTTAATACTAATTTTTTTAAAAGCCAGTAAGCAGCTATAGACACAATTAAAAAGTAGACCTGTTAAAATGGGGGTGGGGGGGAAGCAAAGGTACATCCTGCATTCCATTATAAATACAAAGCTCAATTAGTGCTCCCCCACCAATTTCCCTGTGCTCAGGAATACTCCCCATTATTGTGCAGCAGAACCAGACTGCTTCATGTGTGATGATGTCAAATCAAATATGGACTGGCACTGCTGAATTCAAGGTCTAGAGTTTGGGCACTTAAGTGGGGTTAAGAGAACAGGCTTTGTAGGATGCCATAGCTGAAATAGATAGTAAACCCAATCAGCATCCAGACACCAAGCCAAGCCCAGGTAGTAGCTGACATCTGCATCATAAAGCAAACATTCAAAAAGATGCTCAGGAGTGGGAGGAGAGGCACAGCAGGGACCTTAAAGGGCAGGGGAGTGGAGCTCTGTGGCTGTCTCCAGATGACCCCAGTGATCCCAGTGATGAGCACCAGGAGCAGCACAACAATTGTGATCCACACTGGGTGTCTAGAAAGCAGACCTGGCCAGTGGGCCAGCACCAGGCAGAGGAGAATCAGCAGCAGAGCAAGCAGTGAGGAGCAAACATAGACAACCCAGCCAGAGAGTTGAGTGGGGGTGAGGCTGCCTGGAAAAACTAGTCTCCTTAGAGTCAGCTTCTCTGCTGCAGGTGCGTTCTCCTCCTGTACCTCTGGTTCTTCTCCCCCATTCTCCTCCTGCAGCTCTTCTTCATTTTCCTCTTTCTTCCTCTCAGGCTGATACCTGACGATGAGAACACAAAAAGCTACCAGGGAATAAGATATCAAGGTCCCAACTGACCTCAGGTCCAGAAGATCAGTGAGTTCAAAGAAGAATACCATGATTGCTAAAATAATGATAAAGATCACAGTGGACACAATGGAGGTGTATGTGCCAGTTTCCATCCTAGCAAGGACAGGGAACAGGAGGCCATCCTCTGCCATCATGCATATCACCCAACGTATGGGGAACATAAAGCTCCAATAGGTGTTGACAAGAATACTAAAGAAAATTGCAAAAGTTACAACATAGTAGGCAGGGGCCCAGCCAATATGGAGAAATGCCACAGGCAAGGTGCTCCCAGGTTGAAGCTGGTAGTAAGGAACCATCAGTGTAAGTGCCACAGAGACACCAAAATACACCAAAACAGAGATGAGCAGTGAAACCACAATGCCCATAGGGATAGAACGCTGGGGATTGTGTGATTCTTTGACTCTGGTAACAATAATGCTGAAACCTATAAAAGCATAGAAACAGGTAGCTGATCCACGGAGAATCCCCTCAAAGCCAAAAGGGACAAGTCCCCCAGAGCCCAGAGGGCCCAAGTAAGAGGTGTCATTGAGTCTGGCCTGTATGTAGTCCTCTTCTGTGAGTTTCCAGTAGTGTAGGTCCCCCTTCATGAAGCCAGAAATGATGACAAAACTGAGAACCAAAAGTTTTACCAATGTGACCACTTCAAAAACTCTGAAGAACCCATGAAACCCCACAAATTGAAATTCTGTGAACAACAATAGAAAGACCACAAAAAAGTAGCCTAGATTGTCTGTGAAGACTTGGGGAATATGCTGTGAGATGTTTTCTTGCAGGGTTTCAGAGATCCGGTTCCCAATCAGGTTGTCAAAGGTTAAAGTCCAGGCCTGGATCACAATGAAGGCATCAGCAACAAGGGAGAGGATGAGATTCCAGCCAGTGATAAAAGCCCAGATTTCACCTATAGTGACATAGGAATAGAGATATGCGGAGCCAGAATGGGGAACCCAGGCACTAAACTCTGCATAGCACAGTCCAGCCAACAATGAAGTTAAGCCAGCCACCAAAAGGCAGATCACAATGGATGGTCCTGCTTGATTACTGGCCACCTCATTAGCCAGGAAGTACACACCTACACCCACTGTGCGGCCCACACCCAGGGCCACTAAATCCAGAGTGCTCATTCTTCTGCCCACTTCAAACTCATACACTTCTTTCTCCAGTGGACGTCTGCTTATCAGCTTGTGACCAAATCTGCGAAGTGCCTGACACAGCATTCTAGCCGGAATTGAGGAAGATTCTAAAGATCAAAGAGCTGTAGCAAACCCAGGGAGCCAGGAATGTTGGATCTGGATCAGTGAGGCTGAGTTAAGCCAACTTGGATTGGAGCTGCCAGGGTCCTTCGCTCAGGCTTCAAAGCTGCTTCTTCATATTTCTTTGGGCACGTGCTATCCTTCCAGAATGCCTGGAAGATGAAAAATATCTACTGAACAATGATGTTCAAGCAACCATCCAAAACTCAAAAGTCACATGTAACTCACTGCAGCCCAAGTATCACAAAAAATGACACCAAAAGACATCAAAGAAAAACCAATCCTGCTTTCCCTCCAGTAAAACTACCAATACCTCCCAACATTCTGCTTTTTTTTTAAATTTTATTTTTCAGTAGGCTCAATGCCCAGCATGGAGCCCTACATGGGGCCTAAACTCACAACCCCGAGATCAAGACCTCAGCTGATAAGCTATTATCAAGAGTTAGACTTCCAACTGACTGAGCCACCCAGGCATACCAACATCCCTTTTTTTACACATCACCTGAAATTCAAATCCCATTTGAGTTCATAAGTCATGTGGCTTCATGGACTAACTAGACAGTAAGACACAACAGGACATGAATGTATTATGCAAGAATTCACACACGGGATGTGT
This sequence comes from Taxidea taxus jeffersonii, assembly GCA_003697995.1. Taxonomy (NCBI): domain Eukaryota; kingdom Metazoa; phylum Chordata; class Mammalia; order Carnivora; family Mustelidae; genus Taxidea; species Taxidea taxus. The sequence continues at coordinate 43,183 of ML104131.1, forward strand.
GTGTGGTGCTTGAGCCTGAGTTACATTAATTCATTGACTAGAGGGACTCATTGCAATTACAGATCCATTTTCATAATCCATTCATAATCCATAATCCATTAATTCATTGACTAGAGGGACTCATTGCAATTACAGATCCATTTTCATATATCTTCAAATATATACATCTGATATATAGATAGATAGATATCTCAGATATATCTATCACCAGCCTTAAAATTCTTAGCCCCAATATCTGCTACCCAAGGTCAGAGGTCATTTGGGCCCCCTTTCTCCTCATTCTGCCTCATCCTTTTAGCTGTACAACTATAGAATGTATAGTCCATCCCTTCCTTTTCCCCACCTAGGCCCACAGGAGTACTGTGAACAGAGAGGAAGAGGAAGGGGACAGGGCCTTCATAACCACCACCAAGAAGGAGAAGACCAGGCTATCTGGGAAGGAAATACTAGAGAAATGGTGGCAGGAGCCAGGAATGCTGTTTTGTGAATTCTGACATTCATTAAACTCATCCAAAGAAACCAGATAAAAATTCACTAACTTTTTTTGGTCCATAGTCATTACAGTTTGATGGGTAGGGAGAGAAGAAATAAGTCACATAGCTCAGGGGCTCACAACCAAAGCAATTCCTTCTGTCCCCTCCCTCTCTGGAATCCAAGAGAGAAGGTGAACACAATTCTGAAGACAGTCCTCTCACTGGCCACACTGTGCTCCAAACACACCCTGCCCCATCTGTGATGTCAGCTTCCAGAAGCCTGGAGATTCTGCCCTGCTCTGTGAGTTTGTATTAAAACACTCTTATGTTTTAATAAGACACTCTATATAAACCACTAGTAACTCTCTATGAATTTTTCACAAGGAGTTATTTGTAACTCACTTAAACTGTTATCTGAATGTTTCCTGAATTAAAGAATCCTGCTTGTGGTTCCCTCTTCCCCTCCTCCCCTGCTGCTCTTCAAATGGCCCCCTCCTCAAGGTGAACAAAGCTTTCAATGAGTAATTCACAGCAATGCCCAGAAGTGAAGAACAAAAAAAAAGCAAAGTCATGCAGTCCCTACTCTCCTCCTTACTCAGGCTTTGGCTTTGAGAAAATTTTAGGAAATGTTGTCAGAGGTTTATAAAGACAAAAAGATCAAGTCAAAATTGAAAAGTCCTCTTTATAGATGATGAAAAAGAACCTTTGTGTTATGGGCCATATCTTCTGTCTACAATTCCATCTAGACTCCTTATTTGCCACTCACCAGTTTCAATGCTATAATTTACCAACAAGTACAAGAGATAGATAAGGAGAGTCAATTCCTAACTCATAGAATTTGTCCACATTATTCGTGGTATCCCCAGCCAACCAGGCTTCATACCCTTCCATGGTCCCTCACTGCCCTTCCTTCACAATCCTTCCTTCCTTCATAATATGACCTGTGCTTATTTGTCCAGGCTTACCCCCTGCCCAGTTCCTGCTTCAGCTGTGAAATTTGACACTCACCCTGTTCCCTTGCCTTTACTGCCCCTTGAATCCTTCACTTAGCTACCCCCACTTCTCTTTCAGTTTCCAGGTTAGCATTTGCTTCCCCAGGTAGCCTCCCCCAACCCTTATGCTGCCCTTCCAATGTGCTCTCATAGTATCCAGCTTCCCCCATGTGCCATTGATCCTAATGTGTAGGAATTCTAGGTCAGCTGCCTGTCTCCTCCAACAGACTGTGAGTTAGGTGCTCAATAAATATTTTTTTAACAAATGGCTACACTGAGAAGAGAAACCTGAAAGAGGCCATGATTCAGAATTCCTATGTATTGGACATTGGGGTACATATACTGTAGCCAAGCAGCTTTTCTAAACCCGGATCAGGTAAAGATAACACAATGGTATTACCTTTCTTGTGGAAGGTGAGCAAAGTGGATACTGTGAAGAGGAAACCAACTGTGGTAAAACCTTTACTGCACATCATTCATGGCAGGTATAACCATACATAAGTGTTAAAGAATTGTTTGCCTTTAAGGACACTTGTTTAAAAATAACAAGCAACAAACCACCCATGCCTATATAGAGAATCCCTACTTTTTGAAAGGCATCATGTTCAGGCCCTATATTCTAGATAGCATGTCCTGGTCAGAAGTTCTCACTTTGGGGGACAGAGGGAGGCATAATGAAGACACCTGGGGACATTTTCAAACTTCAGATCCTCTCCCTTGGAGATTCTTGTCCACTACCCCTGTACTTCCCATGACTGCTCTAAATCACCCCAATTGACAAGAAATTGCCCTCAAGTTTGAGGGGAAGAGATTCTAAAAGCTTCCTTCATAGGAAGATGAAGGAAGATGAGTACTTAGGAGTAAGGTTCTGCCAGTAGAACCTTAGGTTCAAATCCCACCTCAACCTAACACCCAGTGACTCTGGACAAATTATCTCACCTCTTGAGGCTTTAGTTTCCACAACAATCAAATGGGAGTAAAAGTCTCTCCTAGGGTAGTTGTAAGGAATAAGTGAAATGATGTCTGTAAGTACGTAGCTCAGTGCCTCCCAAACAATAGGGACTTCATATCATCTATCTAGTACTTAATATTGAAATGGTCCAAAGTAACCAAACACTGAAAATCAATCAGTCTTTATAAATGTGCAGGCTGAAAATCATCCACTAAAACCCAAGCTTGTTAGCTAGCCCTCATGAGACAATGAAAACAGTTTTATTTCATATGATTCGCCATGGAATGCAAAGGACTCTAATTGGACACCCTCATCCATGTTGGTGTTAACACATGGGGAGTCCTAGGCTTACTGAGTTGGACCAAGCATCAAGAAATATAAGGCTGGGGTGCCTGGGTGGCTCAGTGGGTTAAGCCTCTGCCTTCGGCTCGGGTCATGATCCCAGGGTCCTGGGATCGAGCCCCGCATCGGGTTCTCTGTTCAGCAGGGAGCCTGCTTCCCTTCCTCTCTCTCTCTGCCTGCTTCTCTGCCTGCTTGTGATCTCTGTCTGTCAAATAAATAAATAAATAAAATATAAAAAAGAAATATAAGGCTCGAGGGGTGCCTGGGTGGCTCAGTCTTTAAGGGTCTTCCTTCTCATTATACTGGGGTCCTGGGATGTAGCCCTGCATTGGGCTCCCTGCTCAGTGAGCCTGCTTTTCCCTCTCCCTCTGCCTGCTGCTCCCCCTGCTTGTTCCCTCTCTCTGTCAAATGAACAAATAAAATCTTTTAAAAATGAAAGAAATACAAGGCTCAAGCATAATAATAATTATTGTTATTATAATTAATAATAATCTCTGTCTACAGATGCCTCATCTGGAACAGGTAGTGCTGAGTACTGTAGAGATAATAAACACATGTCAGAAATTTTGAATGTGAGCCCTGGCCCTTCAGAGTGACTTGTATGAATTCAGGTAGTTTGCTTAATCTTTTTATGGGTCCATTTCCTCATCCACTAGGAACATTACTCGATCTCTCTCACTGGGTCAACATGAAAATTCCATAAGTAGATAAAAACTAATACACACAGCTGGTGGGAGTGTCACTGGGACACCATCCTGAAGCACAATCTTAGTGGAATTCAGAATGCACAGTTAATTGGGCACTGTAGTTGTTGAATGGGTGAATGTATCTAAAACAAACATAGACCACAGACTGGAAGAGCATTTGTTAAATACACCAAAGCAACTGCCTCCAGTGAAGAGGGGGAATGAGAATAGAGATAAGGATGAAAGGTGATAAAAAATACATTGAAAGGGGGCCTAATAGGAAGCAATGGTGTGACAATGCCATGCATGAGGGAGGGACTGACTCCACTCTGTGCACTGCAGATTCAACATAGGAATTGCAGGAGATAATATTGCTAGAGGACCTGGTACAGAGCCCGATAAATGGCAGACATTCAGTAGATATAATCTGAAGGGGAACTGGAATCATGTAATGGTCAGGATATGGAGAATACAGAAAAGAAGTACCTCCTAGAAAGAGGATGAAGAACAGGGATGATGGGGCACCTGTCCTACTAGTTCCCTCTGAATGCATTTCCCTTTTCCCAATTCCTCTTTCTCCTTCAGCTCCATCAACTGTCAACTGTCCTGGAAGCTCCTGTAGTTGGCACTAAGGATGCTTGTACCACGTTTCTCTGCCTGGGGAGCAATCTCCAGCCACCGACCTCCTAACAAAGATGTAACAGTGGTTCTTACATTTGTTGAATCACACACCCCTCTGAGGTTGGTCACCTCAAAAAAATGTCATACACTTCTCTGAAGTCCATCCACGGACCCTGAGCAGGAATCCTAGAGGAGGACCATCTAATCAGAGACTAGTTATGCTTGATAATTTCTGTTTTGCTCAGCTGTGTTGTGCAGGGTATTCCATGTGCTCTTTCTGCTTTTACTGAAGATAAGGGACAGTGGGCCTACAGACAAAGTATGAAGATACCAGAGACGTAACCCAATGAACAAAACATCTGGAAAGTAAATAATCACATTTTATGACACAAACAAATGCAGGCAGAACAAACACATGAATAAGAAATCTTACAGAAGAGAAAGCAAACTCATGATTGGGAATCTTAAAAAGGGCTACCACAAATGCACCTTATAACAACATAGAGAAAAATTGGCCACAAGTGCCACATTCAGCAAAGCCCTTTTCCTGTGCAATAATCTGCAGTTATTCCAATGGTTTCTATTTAGTCCATACTCTCTGCCCTAGCAGCCATAGCCCCGCCCTAATTCTCCCCCTACACTCAGGTCCATTACCTCCTTTCTAACTCAGCTCCTCATAACCTGACTTACCCTTCCTGGGATGAGCCTTTGCCTTGGATAAGCACCCTTCCTGCCAGGAATGCACTTCTCGCTCCTTCCTGTCCAGTCTTGACCCTCTAGCTCTTCTCAACCCTCTTCTACAACCTTTACTCCCACCATTTCTAGGAAGCATTTCCTAAGCCATCCTGACCGATCCCCATCTCCAACGTTCCTCTCCTTCTTGCCAGCATTTATAGTGCCCCCTGATGCTCAGCTGAAATGAATTTTCTCTTTCTGTCTGCTGGTGTCCTGAGTGTGTCACTGAAATTACATTACAGTCCAGAAACATCCAGAGGGCAAGACCAAGATATATAATCCTCCTCCTCCTGGTTTCCACATTGTCATTATCAACCCTCACTATACAGGACAAGGATTTGCTCATAATTGTAGAAAGCAACCATAGAGGCATTTAGGACAGAAAAAAAATGAATAAATGAATATATAAATGTACTGATTACTAAATCTTGACATTCCTAGAAGTTGGATTTTTTTTTTAAGAGAAAGGGCCAAACCTAGTTGGGAACAGGAGGCTAGAACATGTTCAGTCATCTGTTTCAGGTGCATTTCCTAAGGGCATTTCCCAGTGAATTCTACCAAACATTAAGGAGAAATAATACCTATATAATACCTATTCTCCTGAAGCTTTTCCAAAAAATAGAAACAGACAGAAAACTTCCAAACTCATTCTATGAGGCCAGCATCACCTTGATCCCCAAACCCGGCAAAGACCCAACCAAAAAGGAGAATTACAGACAAATATCCCTGAGGAATATGAATGCCAAAATTCTCCACAAGATCCTCACTAATAGGATCCAGTAGTCCATTAAAAGGATTATCCATCATGACCAGGTGGGATTTATCTCTGGGATGCAAGGGTGGTTCAACATTCAGAAATCAATCAATGTGTTAGGACATAAGAAATAAGAGAAGAGACAAGAACCACATGGTCCTCTCAATTGATGCAGAAGAAACATTTGACAAAATATAGCATCCTTTCCTCATTAAGACTCTTCAGAGTATAAGGATAGAGGAAATATTCCTCAATTTCATTAAGAACCATTGATGGAAAGACCATAGTGAATATAATTCTCAATGGGAAAAGTTGAGAGCCTTCCCATTGATATTAGGAGCACAGCAAGGATGCTCAGTCTCACCACTATTGTTCAACATAGCACTGCAGGTCCTAGCAACAGAAGTGGTCTTTAAATTCAATGTCTCAAGAAATTATATCAATCCCTTTGTATCCAAGCACAGCTCCTTCCTGAGCCCAAAGTATAAAAAACTCTCTTCCTCCTTAAAATTTCCAGACAATGAAAACTGCAGAGCCAATCAAACCAGTGGTTCAAACAAGTATAAGGTCTTTTTTGGATACTTGAGCTTCCCCAGAGTTTCTGGATTTTTAACTCAAGCAGCCCTGCAACTCAGGTAGTGGGCAGTCAGGAATATAAGAGTAGAGGCAAGAGCTTGAAAGAGTAGTAAGTGTGGTGCATGTGTAACCAACACGTCTGTAGTAGAAATAGGTCAAATACATATGAAAATGTAAACAGAGCAAAGGCACTATGAACACTGGGGCTGAGTCTCATGCCCAATAGTGGAAGAAATTAGTCAACAAAACAAAATGAAAAAGGGAATCTGTCCATTTTCTTTTCCTGTTTGTGCCTTCTCTAGAAGTCTGTGTCTAATCATGGTCCTTCATTTATTCATTCAACAAATACACTGGCCCCATTTATTCAGCACTATGGATAAAGCAAAGAAAAACATAAACATCCCTCGACTCAAGTTGCTAACATTCCTGCATTATGAAGCAAACAATAAACACATAAGGAATAAAAATATATATTGTGTTGGATTTGTAATCAGCGCTGCAGAGAAAAGGAAAGCAAGAAAAGGTTAGGAGGTACTCAGAGTGGGTGTCATGATTTTAAAATGGGTGGTCCAAGACAGCTTCACCCTCACACTGTAGTGCAACCATCACCACCAACCATCTCCAGAACTTGTTCATCCTCCTCAGCTGAAACTCGGTACTCATTAAACAGTAACTCCCCATTCTTCCCTCCTAGCAGCTCCTGTCAACCACCATTCTACATTCTGTCTCCTAATTTGACTATTCTAGGTCCCTCATATAACTTGCCTTCCCAGCCCAGCCATCTTCCTCCCTGGTTCTGTCCAGTTTTCCTGCCAACTCTATAAACAGAAGAAATCACTTACCCATGGGCTTTTTCTGCCTCAGAGGAAAAACACTTAGGAAGAAAGTGCAAGCCCAAACCAGGGACAAGGAAGGAGCTTGGCTAAGCAGAGTCAGGACTTGGAGTGGAGCTTAGCAGCGCCCTCAGGGAGTTCAGACTCTCAGAGAGGCAGGGTGCTTAGGAGGCAGGGCCTGGGAAGGATGTGACAGTAGGATAGTAGGAAGGAGGTGGTTTAGTTAGAATGCTGGAGGAAAACCGGAGGTGGGCAATGGAAGATAGTGGGCCCCTGCATGGGTGAGGAAGTGGACTGAGGGCTTAAATGGGGCTTTGCTGGAGACTTTTTTTAGAAGCAAGATATGAACTTAGAATTAAACAAGTTTTTCAGGGTCCTGGGTATGGGGGAGGTCTAGCTGGTAGGAGGAGAGTGTGGGGACCCTATAGAGCTCAGCCTGTGGTGATTTGGAGGCCAGTCCCAGATCCAGCTGCAGAGCCCACTCAGCAGTCCTACAATGAAAAAAGCACCTTCCATGACCCAGCCGCCTCTCCCAGAATGTCCTAAAGTTATCTCTACCACCACCACCCATCCCCATTCCCTCGCCCCAGTTTCCTATCATTCCAGAAATAAAGGGAACTGACTCAAGCTTCACCACGAGGGATTTCCCGAGACAGTCCCTCAGGGTTCCCAGCATATTCTGACTGAATGAGCATTGAGCCTGTGCTAGAGGAAGTAAAGACGTGGTCCCTGCCTACAGAGCTTCATGCTCTTGACAATCATAATGAAGAGACCCCAAGACTCTGAAACAGTGACCAAAGGAAGGTGCTTCCTCCTTCCCAGTACATTAATCTTCAAACAGAGGCAGGACTTCTCAGAGGTGGAGAAGGTGGGGCCTACTTAGAGACCCAGGGCTGAATGTACAGGTGATGGACCCAAGAATCCGTGGGTCTCAAGGTAAAGAGGCACCACCATGGTCTCTACTTGATACTGCTGACATGCCTCTAAACCCTTAATTACCTGCTCTAAAAACTGTGGAACAGGTTGAGGGAGGGGAGAGAAGGGTAGTAGCAGATCCCTAAAGGAACAGAGTCTTTATTAACTATACTAAAACAGAGCTTTGAACTTGGAGCAGAAAGAATTGCTCCTGATTGCAGAAAGAACCTCCTACAAATCACACTGACCCTGCCCTAACACATCTGCAGGAGGCATGGGCCAAGGGCACTAACTGAGCGCCTCCTGTGTTCCAGGTGTTGTGCTGGGTAGGGGAGGAGTGGCCAAGCCAAGACTACAGAGCCAGAATCCCTAGAGGCAAAAGGGGCAGGCAGGACTGGAAGGATGGCTGTCATGACAGAACAGTAGGGGAGGGGCATCTGGGTGTTTGATCTGTGTCTGTTCCAACAGTCCTGGGCTGTCTCCCCTGCCTCAGCTGGGATTTCCCAAATGTGCATCTGCTTGAGGACAGGAAGGGCAGGTGCAGGGGAGGGTCTGTCTATCCATACAACTGGTCCCCAAACTAATCTCTTCCACCTTAACTGCCTGCTGGGTAGAGGGTGGGAGGCTGGGGACAACTCCAAGGCTTCCAATTACCAGGTAACGAAGAGAACTGGCCTAGGCACCCTCTGACCGACCCTCCCACAGGCCAGCAGAGCAGGTGTGCTGTGATTTCACCCCCCTGCCAGGTCCCAGCCCATGTGGCCCTGCCCCTCCAGGGGGACTTGGTCCCGGTTCCAGCTGCCTCCCAGGAGTCTCCCACAGCTCCTGCCCTTGCTGCTGCACCCCCAGCTGCCTCCTCCACAGAGGACACAACAGCTCTGAAGCCTCCACCAGTGTCCAAGCCCTCTGTGCAGGCCATGCCTAGCTCTCTCTCCACCATCACTGCAGCCACTGTCCTCATAGCATTAACCCCGGTAGTCACTGTAGCCCCATGCCATCTGTCATGGAGAGCAAAAGAACAAGGGAACCTACACTGTGCTCTAGTGGCAAGTAGTTCCGGAAGGCTGCAAACTCCAGAGGCACAAGGCCATCTGCTCAGGATCAAGGCCCTCTGGGTAACCTCGGATATTATGAGATGCCCACCATGGTGCCCCTGAGCATCCTGAGCATCCCTAGCAGAGCAGAGCAGGCAGGTGAGGGGAGATCCCGGTGCAGGTGGCACGTGACCACAACTGTGTGGGGAAAGTGCACCTGGGGTGGCACCTGTGAGAGGTGTAACAAGGCCTTCTGCAGTGTCTTCCATCTGAATCCAAAGGAGCTGTGGCACTGGGTCTAAGAGCCCTGCCAGTGCCCTGTATGCCCGCGGCGCCGCAAACACGAGGACCTCATGAGCTACCCGCCTGTGCGCGAGGGACAGGAGGCACAGTGCACAGGCCCTACAGCCACTCCCGGTGTGGCCAGAGCTTCCCCCGCAGGATCCCCTCAGCACTCACGCTCCACAGTGCCCTTCACATGTGTCATGTGTGACAGCTTTTGCTATGAAGGACCTACTGCAGCACAGACGGTACCACACGGGGAGAAGGTGCAGTGTCACGTATGTGGCAAAGACCCTAAGCGTGGCTTCTGTTTCCGACCACTGGCAAGTAGGCTGCCAAGAGGTCACCCTGCCCGTGAGCTCTGCAGCAAACGTACCTCTGAGCTCTGTCCTAGGATAGCAGTGGTGAAAGGGGCCAGGCAGGCCTGACCCCACACACCTGTCGCCTCGATTGTGCTGAAACCCCCTGGACAGTGGGCAGGGGTGGCAGAGGACAGGAGCAGCCACTGCCTTCACCCCTCTCCTCTCTGTACCCCTGCCCTGCCCTTCCAGGTCTGTGAGCCTTCTCCATGATGCTCCTTGCTCCTGTCCTCCCTCACCCCTCCCACTACTGTCTGCAGCTCCACCACCCACCCTTACTGTTTTTGTTTCTTACCAGGAAGGAAGGGAATCAAAGATTTTACCCAAAGTGGGGAAGAGGTAAGACTGGAGAAGAGAGAAGAAGGGAAGACAAGAGTAAACCTTCTGAAGGTGGGGATGTTTGGGTTCAGGCTCTAAACATCATCCTACTTAAGATCTATCAGGGTAAAACTAGTCAAGGGAGCAAAATAGGGAGCCACCAGAGCCAGAGGCAGGATAAGAGGTGTAATTTGAAGGCACCAGGATAACCAGGGGATCCAGTCACTATAGGATTTCCTGGAAGTGGATGGACTAGACCCTCAGTGACCCCCCAACCCTTATCCCCCGAACTTCACCCCTGACCTCTTCTTTTCATCCAGCTCTCACAGGAGACAAGCTGTGGCCCTGGCCATGTCACCTTGTTCCAGTATCCTCTGCATGTTCCCTCTCTTCATCCCTCCGATTGCATGGACCTATTACAATAACTGGTCCAGGGTTGGGGGAATGCAGAGAATGCCGAGTTGAGGCCAGAAGTCTCTCCTGGGAGAAAGGGACAGAATGG
>RCUC01140419.1:0-36834 GCA_003697995.1 Taxidea taxus jeffersonii
GTGAAAATGTCTATGCTACCTAAAGCTATCTACACATTTAATGCAATGCCTATCAAAATTCCATCCAATTTTTTCAAAGAAATGGAACAAATAATCCTAAAATTTATATGGAACCAGAAAAGACCTCGACTAGCCAAAGGAATATTGAAAAAGAAAGCCAAAGTTGGTGGCATCACAATTCCAGACTTCAAGCTCTACTACAAAGCTGTCATCATTAAGACAGTATGGTACTGGCACAAAAACAGACACATAGATCAATGGAACAGAATAGAGAGCCCAGAAATAGACCCTCAACTCTATGGTCAACTAATCTTCGACAAAGCAGGAAAGAACATCCAATGGAAAAAAGATAGCCTCTTCAACAAATGGTGTTGGGAAAATTGGACAGCCACATGCAGAAAAATGAAATTGGACCATTTCCTTACACCACACACGAAAATAGACTCAAAATGGATGAAGGACCTCAACGTGAGAAAGGAATCCATCAAAATCCTTGAGGAGAACACAGGCAGCAACCTCTTCGACCTCAGCCGCAGCAACTTCTTCCTAGGAACAACGCCAAAGGCAAGGGAAGCAAGGGAAAAAATGAACTATTGGGACTTCATCTAGATCAAAAGCTTTTGCACAGCAAAGGAAGCAGTAAACAAAACCAAAAGACAACTGACAGAGTGGGAAAAGATATTTGCAAATGACATATCAGATAAAGGGCTAGTATCTAAAATCTACAAAGAGCTTAGCAAACTCAACACCCAAAGAACAAATAATCCAATCAAGAAATGGGCAGAGGACATGAACAGACATTTCTGCAAAGAAGACATCCAGATGGCCAACAGACACATGAAAAAGTGCTCCACATCACTGGGCATCAGGGAAATACAAATCAAAACCACAATGAGATACCACCTCACACCAGTCAGAATGGCTAAAATGAACAAGTCAGGAAATGACAGATGCTGGCGAGGATGTGGAGAAAGGGGAACCCTCCTACACTGTTGGTGGGAATGCAAGCTGGTGCAACCACTCTGGAAAACAGCATGGAGGTTCCTTAAAAAATTGAAAATAGAGCTACCTTATGACCCAGCAATTGCACTACTGGGTATTTATCCTAAAGATACAAACGTAGTGATCCAAAGGGGCACGTGTACCCGAATGTTTATAGCAGCAATGTCCACAATAGCCAAGTTATGGAAAGAACCTAGATGTCCATCAACAGATGAATGGATAAAGAAGAGGTGGTATATATATACGATGGAATACTATGCAGCCATCAAAAGAAATGAAATCTTACCATTTGCGACCACATGGATGGAACTAGAGCGTATTATGCTTAGCGAAATAAGTCAACTGGAGAAAGACAACTATCACATGATCTCCCTGATATGAGGAAGTGGAGATGCAACGGGGGTGGGAGTTAAGGTGGTAGGAAAAGTAAAAATGAAAGAAGATGGGATCGGGAGGGAGAAAAACCAAAAGAGACTCTTAATGTCATAAAACAAACTGAGGGGGGTGGGGGGAAGAGGGGTTGGGTGAGGGTGGTGGGGTTACATCATATGTTTAAATAAAGCTTAAATAAAGTAAAAAAAAAAAAAGATCTTCTGAATTACAAAATTATATTATACTCTATTATTCTACAGAATTATATTCTATACCAGTGATTTGGAATATTTAGATGAAATGAATAGTTTCCTAGAAAAAATATGTTAGGAATAAAATTGACTAAATTGTGCCAGAACTTTAGAAAAAAAAAAAGAATAGTAAGCCCTTGTCTTTCTACACTACCCTGTTCTGCTCAAAGCTTTTTCATATTCATTATCTCAGTACATCCTGGCAGTGGCAGTGCGAGATGGCTCTAGCTGATGGCACTATCTCTATGCCGCGGGAGAAAGAAATGCAACACTATGATTAATGAGCTGTGTCTGAGGTTCACACACAACTGATTAGTAAAGGACCCTTGACACTGACTCAATGATTTTTCTTACACCTCACTGCTACTGCAATTAAAACACATTAATAAGAAACATTTAAGAGAATGACTGTGTAGGCATAAGAAGAGTGTTTTTAAGGAACTTTCTGCAAGAGATACAGTCTGCAGTTGTCACCTCCATCTGCATGAGTCAGAACGTCAGTGGTAGATGTTGGCTGCATCTCTACAGACTTAAAAGCTCCAAAATTCAAATGATGAACCTCAGCTCTTCTCAGTTTCCTAATCAAATTGGCAAATTAAAAAATCTGACAAGAGTAAAATCTGTGATAGGGAAGGCATCATCTGGCAGGAAAGAATTCTGAGGAAACACTGATAAACGTACTTCTCATCCCTTTGCTTTGCTCAGTGTGGGTGCTTAATATTTGGAAAAAAGTAAGGAAGAAAGAGAGAGTAAGAGATGAAGGAAGGAAGGGGGAAAGGAGGAAGAAATGAATAAAATAACATCCCTATCAACAATTCATGTATTTATTATTTAAAAAATTTACAATGGCAAGTTTTAATAAATCTTATGGTAAGTAAATATGACTCCAATTTATAACTAAACATAAAATAGAATTGTATTTTTCTATTGAATTATCCTTTTAAACATAAAAGACACATACACATTAAGATTTAATCAACGTGACTTATTTTCTGTATACTCTTCCTAATGAGAATTGGATGGTAAACCCTACCAACAATGAGAAGGCAAGCAAGTCTCTACCTTATGGTTCTCAGCTGCTAAGCATGTTGGCACAGTGACATCTTTGCATTTGCTTCTAGAGTAACGCACATAAAAAATGTAACTACAATAGATGCCCTTAAACCAAGAGGAATTAATTTTTGAGAATATTCTTTACTGTAATTATGATAAAGAAAATTAAAACAGAATCAGAACTACCAAAGGTGAAAAAACTCATCCTCTCTGCTGTTAATTAGTTTTATGATGCTAAGTGATTACATTCACATGTTCACTTCATTTTGAAGTTTCACTGCATCTTATATTTCATATATGATTATATTTTTTTGTTTTTAAATATATTTTGTTTTTAAATAATACTGAGAAAACTTTTGGGTTCCAAAAATGAAGATAATGCACTTGGCCCCACAAAGTGGTTCCCATTATATGATTCACTCTGTCTTAAGAGCTCTTCTTCTTTTTTATGCTATTAATGTTTAGTAATATATACAGAAATAGTATGAATGGTTAAATAAAAGTAAAATAGAAATACTCCTGAGGCTAATGGAAATATAGATGAAGTCTTGTTTGCATGGAAAATGAAAATAAAATGATTTCCCATTTAGAAAATCCACCCATCTATATAGATCAAGTCATCACTATTTATCAGATGTTTGCCCATTTCTATGTTATGTCCGTGTGTAGACTTCAGCCAATCTCCGGTTGTAACAGTCATTTGAAAAAGGTTCAAATGAAGGGTAGAAGGCAACAGGGAGGTGGGAGAGACAGAAAAATGGCCAGAGGGAAGGAGGAAGGGAGGAAACGAGAGAGAGAAAGGAGAGACAGTTTTTTCTTTTTTCTTTCTTAATTTTAAAGAAATTGAGAGTTGCTCAGGGATATTATGTTCTTCCAATAGGTTTTCTCAAAAAGTCCCATAAATATATTTTGCTGGAGAGAAACTGGGCACAAATTCAGTGTAACCGTAGTATTTTTCACACCAAAATGTCTGGAGCTGCACTTGCCCTTGGAAGAGCTTTTCAAGTCATTAAAGCCTGTCTTGTCCAACTACCTCGAATGATGAATGATGGAGAACTATATGCTGGGGTTTCATTTAATTTGTATCTGGAAGGAATGTTATAGCTCACGACCAAATGTCTTCCAAATAAACACCTTGTTGATTGATGTGATGCATCATAAGACAGAAGGTTTTTTGAATTGGGAATATATGATAGGAGCTGAACATATGGTTTTTATAAAGGAAAAGAAACTCTTCCAGAATGTGTGAATGAAATAGCATTTTCAAAGCTATTTCAAAAATGTTATATTTTAGAGATGTTAGCAATTGCCTGGCCTAGAATTTAATCAACAGCAAAGCTTTGAAAACACTCCGGGACAAACGTAGGTAATGTGAAAAATGTCACTCAGGCAACAAAGCATTGCTAATAAATTGTGATTCCGTGCTATAGGGATCATTCATACCAATGTCGATAATGGCTCCACAAACTGTAATTTCATAGATACTTAGATATCTAATGTAAACAGCCTGCCTATTTTGTCTTTTAAGTTCTATTCTGGGAAACCCTTGAAATAATTAAAAAGAGGTAGTGTTTTTTAGGAAAGTTGTAACCAAAGGAAGTTGTCAAATTATGACTCATGTGTATCAGTGAGGATCAGCATAAATGACATATGTCTGCTCTAGTTATAATTTATTAAGATATTTACAAAATTTACTTTCAACTTATTATTTGCTAAGATTAAATTAGTATTCATTTCAGTTTACTATTTTAGACATAAAAATATGAAACCTAAGTCTGATCTTCAACAACATTTAGGAATTACATTCTTTGCTATGACTTAACACAAAAATAGTTCCGACTCAATCATACAAACCCATTTAGACACAAAGGGCTTTGAGACTCCCATCCCACAGGTCTTTTAGATTCCAAATACACCAAGCGTCAGCAGCAGCCAGATCATGACTGGACACCGTCATCTATTTTTGTCCTTCTGGACCATTCTTAAGTAGTTTGGTTATTATCAGCTGCCCTAATCCCTTACAACATGCTAGTTGCTGAACATAATACTTAATGGCTTAAAACAGGCTCTTAACAAACGTTTCCTCATGTGCCTCTCCTAGCAATGCTTTGAGAGAAGTATTCTAATAATCTGGTTTGAGGAAAACAAAACCAGGGCTTTCCCAAGGCAAAAATGGCAGCTGAATTCAGTTTTCTTGCTGTCAGTTTGCAGCCTTTATTTACTTTATTATATTATTAACACTTTTGAAGCTAGTTCAGGATTTGACATGCACACACACACAAAAAAAGAGGGAAGAGACTTTTAAATTAGAAGGTATGCAAGCCATACTCCAAATCATAATTCATAATTTAAGTGGCCCTTTTTTCTAAAGCCAGGCTTGAGTGAAATATCCATTCATTATATTTTTTATCCATTCATTATAATACTTAGAAATAACTTAGAACATTTACTACTTTTCCATTTTATTAGTATACAAATATATTCACTTTGTATAATGACTTATTATCCCTAATTATGCTTAGAGTATGTTTATTATGATTAAGATTGCCCTTGGAAATTGTTATGGAAAATTATTGTGTAATCAAGTTATTTCTTAAGTTATTCTTTACTGGCATATTTTGAATAGCTAGATAATTTCATCTGTGTTTGCCAATAAGGAATTTTTTAAAAATATGTTATCTCTATAAGATTTAAGATATTTGAGAAATTCCAGATAAATCTACTGACCATATTATGTGCATTTAATGTGCACTGGACATATAAATTACATTCCTAAAAATACTGGAAGCTTTCCCTCGCCACCCCAAAAAGAAATACAGGAAGCTTCCAACCTTTAAATTATACCATAAGGTTTCTTATGTTAATCAGTTGCTTGGAATTCTTCTCTGGAAAAAGTATTATAAATATTGACTATGATCTCAAGATATCCTCAAAAGTTCCTTTTAATCATAGTATACATGAAGGAAACAGATGATAGGAATATTTGGTAGAAACCTATAATATTTTATAAATTAAAACTAAGGGTATTGTTGCTATGAACATTGGGGTGCATATGACCCTTTTTTTCACTATATAACAGAGAAATGATTGAATAAATTGAAGTCATCACAAAAATCAAGGGTACTTTATAAATCCTAATGTACACAAACATACACATTTGTCCTTTTGTCTTCAGAAATTGTGCAATTGGTGATACATTAAGTGTAAATAGATATGTTACTTTTTTATTATTTGAGTTTTTTATAGTATAATGTAATAGGATATTAATAACAGGTGAGTCATTTGATAATCTTCCAGAATTTAAACAGCAAAAAGATATTGCTAGAGGATCTTTAGGCTAAGAATTCCTTTGGTATAGAAACTACTGAGCAAGTCATACAAAGGCTTAAGGAGCCTTAATCCTAATAACAGAGATTTACCAGATTTATAAAGATGGAAACCACTGAGCCTCTGACCTGTCATTGTATTCAGTGCACTTTTAAGTATGGCAAGAAAAAAAAAAGTATCTGATCTAACTACATCGTTTCTCAAATTGTCAGATGTAAATTTTCCACATCCTAACATCCCTGAAAAAGAGGTACATCTTAGAGTCAAGAATTTAGTTGGGAGCATTTTATCCTTCCTTAGTGGTATATGAAATGATGGCCTATCTTATAACCATCTTAGATTTGATGAAATAAAGTATTATCAAATCTCCAACTTATACACATCTCTCATATTTTTGAAATTGTATTATCATGACTAGTAATAAGCCTTTAGAGTATATTACTATCCATAAGCATGCATATATTTATTTCAACTTCTCCTTTACCCTTGGCTCAGAGGTAGAATGGTGGGCTAGCTTTAATTGGGACCTAGGCCATGACATTAAACCTACATTGGAAAGTCAGGGATATAACTGCCAAGTTAAAGCAGATAGACTAATGAAAAGAGGTAGGATTGCCAGTTTCTTTGTCAATGAGAAAAGAAAGGAAGAGGAATCAAAAGCTTCAAAAAATAAAATTCTGTACAGGATGTAGAAATGCAGAATTCAAGAATAAATGGAGATTTCAACATCCGTCTCTCTCCATCACTTTAGGGAAAATTGCAGATAGGCTGCCAAAATTTTCTGTCTCTCACCAGTTATCCCTTCCAATTTCTTTTCATAGACAGTGGCTTTGGAAAGGATAAATTTGGAGAAGGCTTATATAGGTATTAGAGAAGATCTGTAACAATAACTCCCAAGTTTATAGCTCTCAATGCATCATTCCTGCACTTCCCTCTGGACTTGCCCTAAACTGGAAAAGACAACACTAACCCCCTCAAAAGTTGACTAAGCTGAAGTGAATCCACATTGGCTCCACCCCCATCAGTATGCCTTTGATCTTCTTATATTATCTACTTCAAAAATTAGAGAGGACATGGAAAGTGTGGATTCACATTGTAAAAACCCCATATTTCTTTTCTTTCAAGCTTCTCAAGATGTTATATGTACAGCAAAAACTTGTCTATTTTTTTCAACTTCTTTCAAAACAGATTCAGAATAGTAAGATCCCAGTTGGGCTCATCTAGTCATGCACCTCTGTTCTCTCACTCTAGCTGAACTCTCTAAAGTCCCAGATGGTGGGTCCAATCTTTGCCCTTATTGCACTCAAGACTGAGTATCATGTATGACTCCCATTTTAAATTGATACATGAGTTGCCTCTCATGAAAATGATTCAGTACAGGAGTTTATAGAGATTATTTTGTACTTTACTTCTGGCCTTGCTTACAATGAAACTGTTTCCCACTATGCTTAATAGATCTATAGATATGTTTTTTAATAAATATAATTACTATATTCTTTTATTAGATCCTTTTGATTTCTAAGCTGCTTGGTTTATCTTTCCCTGACACATTTTATTTACTTTTACTTATGTAAAGTCAACAAAAAGGAGAACTATTTAGGATCCTCAGTCTCAGCCTCACACACACATACACACACACACACACACACACACATGATCTCAATAGCATTCTCTCTCCTCTCTCAGTATTATACAAGTGTTAATTTAAAAAGTAATAGAAAATAGCCCTATAGACCAGTCTGGAGTCAAAGACTTAATTTTCAACAGTCATTTACTTGCACTTAGTGGTTTCCAGGACATATATTAATAATCCTAACCCATTGCATACTAACAAATATAAAGGTTTTCAAATGCTTTCACTTATAACCCAAGGTTCATTCATTTATTTGGAAGACATTCATGAAGTGTCACTTACATACCAGATATACAGTGGCATACAAATATAAATTAAAAACATAAGGACAAATGAAGGATAGAAAAAACATACAAAGATAAATAAAAGATTGCAGCTGACCTCAAGGGTCTCTCATTGGTGGGCAAGGATGATCAGTGCGATAAATACTGTAACAGAGCTACAAGGAAGTGCAGGTGAGGAGCAGAGCAGAATGGAGAGGCCCATGAAAATGTGGAAATAGTTACCTCCCAGCTGCCCGGGGCATACAGATTAGATGCACAGAGGACCTCTGAGCTAAGACGGAGGATGACTAGTACTTGTAGTGACTCAGTCATGTTATGATGAGCTCTTGATATTTTATCAAATGCTAGGTTAACATTGAAATGGAAGAAAATGGATAACAACCATACAAAGAATAAATAAAAGGCATTTACAAATCCCCACCCCCCACCCTCACACTCAGCCTGTAAACCGTCTTTGCTAATCTGAACCTAACATTCAAGTGTTAACCCTGAAGTCACCTCCTCAGAGAAACCGTAGTTGACACACAGATCTAGATCTGGTGCTCTCTTTATAGTCTCTTAAGACACTCTGCACTTTTCCTTTACAGCCTTTACCCAAATTTGTAATTATATGCTGTCTGTGTGTTTATCTGTGCCCTGCTTCCTCATTAGATGCAGGGTCAGATGGCCAAACCGGATCCCTGGATCGAAGATTATATTCAGCCTTAAGGATACAGGCACTCCCCATGCTCTGGCAAAGGACAGAGTTCTGGGCCATCAGAAACTTCTTTCCGATCCTTCTTCACAAATCAGACTTGTCCCAGAATAATCAGTGATGTCTCTAGGTGGGTCCTCAGGATTACCTTACAGAACAGGGAGTATTTAAGTTAGGCAGTATCTCCATTTTATATCAGCTATGAACTGAATTGTACCCCCCCAAGATTCATTTATTGAAGCCCTAGCCCTGAGTGTGAGGATATTTACAGATGGGGTCTTTGGGAGTTAATAAGGTTTAGATGAAGTCCTAAGTGGGGTTCCTCATGACAGGATTAGTACCTCTTCTAAGTGGAGAAACCAGAAAGCCTGCTCTCTTTGTCTCTGCTGTGTGAGGACACAGTGAGAAGGCACCATCCTCAGGGAATTCTTACCATGCTGGTGCCCTGATCTTGAACCCGCAGCCTCCAGAACTGCGAGAAAATACGTTTCTGTTGTTTAAGCCACCCAGTTAATGGTGTTTTGTTATGGCAGCCTGAGCAGATTAGTACAATATCTGAGAGAGCTGTCTAAGTTATGTGCACTCTCCAGGGAACTATGCCTCATAAATCCATAGATTCTCGATTTATTGACCATATATGGAATTTTTTAACCAGGGTCATCCTACCTAGTTCTTTCAAAGAGAAAGAGCCCATCCTCCTAGCAAGTGTGATGATTCTTACTTGATCTGGTACATCAAGAAAACAAATTGGGTTTTCTGTCTTCTTTTTTCCTCTGGAGCAACACCCATACTCCCACTTCCACAAAGGGGGTAAAGGGATCACAGGCAGGGTGCTGTAACAGCTCCATGCCACGTGGGAGCTTGAGGACAGGGGCTCTGCTTGTTTTGTTCACCACTATTTATCTAGCACTTTGCACACTGCCTAGCACCTAGCTATTAAAAGAATGAGTAAATTAATGATGCTGATTAACTGCTGTGTAAAATTATGACTTAAAATTGTTTGTTCTAAATATGCTTCTGTTAAGCCCCAAGAAGTATATTCTCCTTCTAGTACTCGATTATTTGATTCATTGTTGAACTGACTGTACTCTATTTTCTAATGAAGTAAACAGTTGGCTTA
Organism: Taxidea taxus jeffersonii; assembly: GCA_003697995.1. NCBI lineage: Eukaryota > Metazoa > Chordata > Mammalia > Carnivora > Mustelidae > Taxidea > Taxidea taxus. Next base: position 9,737 of record RCUC01140419.1, read on the forward strand.
CTTTTATGTGGTCCAAACTACTTCCTTGCTAAAATTATGTTCTTATAGATTTAGAGTAATTGAAGGAAAGAACACAGGCTTTTCAAAAAAAAGCAGGTTCTCCAGAGAACCACGGATTCTTTAGCAAAAAAGCATTTTCAAGGCAGCTAGGAAACAATGAATTGCCCTATTATTTTGAAAATTCAATGTGAGTTTCTTGAGAGGCTAGAAAGATCAAATTTATAATTAATTGGTGAATCCTACCTGTATGGGCCAGGTTGCCAGCATTGACCAGATGGAACACTCTGAGATGTAATTCAAGAGAGTCAATGAAGGGATTGTTTCACGTAGGAATGGTAAAGCAGCCTGAGCCTAGTGACAGCAGGAAGCCTTTAAAATTCTGCCCTGAGGGCACAAGCAGAAGGCACTACTATGAACTTTGTATCTAGTACTAGGGACCGTGTTCCACTACTATGGAATAAAGCAGCGTGGGAAAGGGGGTGTCCCACAGGAGTCACTGTCAAACCTTGGTCAAGCAGAGGAGAGCAGACAGGATAAACCTCATCTCTTTCTCTTTCTGTCCTCCAAGTTCTTGCAGTGCCTTCCATTGGCCTAATTTAAGAAAATGCTAGGAGGTGGCAGAGACCCTATGTGACACAATCTGTAGAGGTTAGCCTCCAAGGCACAGAGCAGAGTAAGTGAGGCAAAAGAATAGGTATAAGAAAGCAAACAGAAAATAACCATCAGAACCCCTAAAAGTGCCCCAGTCCTCTCTCTGAAGATCAGGGACACATCTGAACGTAAGTCAGGGGAAAAGGAGAACATTTGGAAAAGCCCCTTCCATCATTTGCAACCCACAGGTCTTCTTACATCTGTTTTGTCAGGGTATGCCTGACAGATAGGATCCCTGTCTCTGATTTTTGGAAGGGAGAGAACTCTTTCAAGTGGTGACATCCTAATCTAGCACTGTTCCTTAAAAATGTTACTTAATAATTGATTTTATAGTGCTTACTGTGTGGCAGGGGAGGCTTTAAAAATTTTTACAAATTCTAATTTAATTTTATCCTCACACAGTGATATGAAGTAGATTCTATTCTCTTCATCCTGATTCAGTGTGTGAGGAAACCAAAAGCAAAGAAAGTGAAGTGGCTTGCCCCCTAGTTCACATATCTGAACTGAGGCTCTTGGGCTCAGTGTCCATCCTCTTGAGCTTCTAGTCTTTTGTGGGGAACTTGTTGCATGACCACATTCCCAGTACAGATAAATTGTAAATGGTGACCACGTCCACAGATCAGAGGTGGTGATTTTTTGCCCGTGAATTTTCACAACCGACTCAACTATCTTAACTTGTTCGGAAGACCTTTAGAGAACATGCATTTTCTACTCACAGTCAAAGCTACTGCAAACACCATTTGAGATAATTTGGGTGTAAGTGTCCACCGAGTGGGGTGCTATTTGTCAGAGCCAAAGATTTAGAGGATTAAGTGAGATTAGAGGCAGAATTATGGCAGCTATTAAAATATGTAACCAAATCTAGCGTATATATTGTCAATCCCAAAGACTCAGAGTATGTTTCTCAGGATGGAAACACTATTTTAAGTTGATAATTCACTTACTTTCCCGAGAAAGAAAATGCACAAACTGTCAGATGATAATTCTTTGACAAATATAGCTTTTAAAGACCTCAATAACTTTTATAAAAATAGCCTTTTCACATAAATGAATTCCATTTTCAGAACCTAAATTATATCCTTTTCCAAATGCTTTTGGCTAATGAAATAATTTATCCCCTGATTTCAACTAAAATAAAATGAATATTAAAGTGAATACTGAATTAAATTTGTAATAAAAAGATGAGTCTCTGTGAAAATTTTCCAGAGAAAAGCTGTGAAATTATAGAATTTAAACACCCCAGCACAGTAAATCTACCTAGTTTTAATACTGGTAAAGTGGACAGCCGGCCGTTTGAATGACAGGACTACAATTATGCATTACTCTCATTTGGAAATTATATAGTGAATTTTATTTTTAGGGAACTGAGGTTTCCAGTAAAGGTCTGGCAGTCATTTGCAGACAATCTAACAACTGAACCCAGACCACATCACAGTATCACCTAAAACAAGCAAATGATTTGATGTCTTATTGAAAGTTAAACTCCTAGTTATGTGTATTGTATGAATTTTCAGGGTACCTTAATTTTCCTGATGTATTTGAAAGTGGCAGTTCTAAAATGTGTGTCTTCCGGTGCTCAGATCCTTGTACAAAGTACAGTTTGTGCTTTCAGTAGATACTGACTAGACAAGACGTATGAAATTGGAGCACAAGTTTTATTCAGCTCAGAGCTTTTTGGGCCATAAACATGGGTGCTCGACGCTCTCAAAATACTCTTTGAATTTTTAAAGTCATGGATCTCTTGTATTATCAAAACAAGGGGGAAAAAACTGTCTTCTAGGGATACGCTGAAGATAAAACTAAATGCATTTTCTTATCACCAAATTAAGAAAGGGTCAGTAATAGTCAACATTTTTACATGATTTAACTTGGATTAAAGATCCAATATTTTGGAGTGTGTTATTTCAGGCACTATTTCTTCATTATGAGACCCATGTACATGTTTTAGTGGTCCCTAGTTTCCCAGTTTTTTTTATTTTGTTATCTCCAGATTTTGTGGAAGCCACACATTTTTGAAAACCATAAATTTGAGCAGCCTTTACTTCCAACACAAAGTCATCCAAAACACACATAAATACTCCAAAGGCAAACTATGCTATAAGGAAGTAACTATTTCTAGGCACCTCCTGATAGTGAGGAAAATAAATAATGGGAAACCACTTTGATGTTGTTATACCATTGATACCATTAAACAAGTGTGCTTGCAATGTGATCACATTCTGAGAGAAATAAGCTCTGTCAGGAAGGCATTGTGAAAGATACTTTGTTTCTGAATTTGCTCACTTAGGGCACTGGGCTATCTTCTGTAAGTTCCATCCAATCTCCACATCTAGCAAGGGCTTCTTTAAATGAGAATTTTAGGAAGAATAGCAGTGACGTTTTGTGAAAGACTGAACTCACATGTTTTATCAGAACAGAACATATTTAAAATATTTTAACTTAATAAAAAATTATATAGACTCTTATGAAATATTCCAATATTCATTCCTAATTTCTTCTCCCTAAAGAGCTGGAGGGAATCCTTAGGAAGAGCTGTGGTATAGCAACAGTATAGTGTATGGCACTTCTTCACTGTAGCAAACATGGCTAATCCATCCTCGTGGTTCTTTTCTTATTGAGTTCTTAGGGGCTTAGAATCTACCTCAACTCAGTAAACTGGGAAGACAACATCTATCAGAATTACCACATCATTCATTACTCAGCACTTATATGTTAACCTAGGCATTGTACTAGGCATTGTAAAGTACTAGAGATTCAACAGTGAAAAATACATACATACATACATACATACATACATACATACATACACACATACACAGGAATGGCATCCATGCTCAAGGAGCTAAACAACTGGTGGAACACAGTTTTAAAAGCAGCTAATTATAGTAGACTGTTTTAAGGACTCCAGTGGAAATAATACAGGCAATCATGGATACCAGAGAAAAGAAAAACAGAAATTCTCTTTAAGGGATGGGAACAACAGGATATTGTTGGTTGGGATTCAAGTCCAAGTAACAGCTTGGAGAAGAAAGATTAGAGTCTGAGATGGAGGGAGCTCCTCTGTGAGACCACACTGCTGACCTGGTACACTCACAGAATTGAACAGAAAAGCAAGAGTATGGAGTAGAAATAGGTAAGCCTAGAGAGTTAATCTGAGGCTATGTAAATAAGAAATTTTTAGGGTATTTTAGGAAGTTAGACATCTATCCTGAGAGAAATGTAAAACCATTAAAGGATTGTAAATATTTTGGAGAGAGTTCTGACTTTTGTAAGGAGAATTAGTGAAAGGAAGAGAAGATGGGTGTGGGAGAGGGAGAAGACCACATTAAGAGGCTGACATACTGATCAAAGTGAGAAAAACTGCTGATCTACTATAAGGCAAATGGTACTGGGGATGAAGATAAGTGGAGAGATTCAGGAGATATTTTGAGGATAAATTTGATGGGATTCACAGTCAACCAGATATGGGAAAGGAGGAGGACAGATGGTTCAAGGATGATGCCTAGCTTTCTGACTTTGGAAACTGGATAAACATTGGTATCATTTATTGACATAGACTAGACAGGATGAAGACAAATATGGGGGAAGAAGATTAACTCAGTTTTAGGCAGGCTGACTTGGAGGAGCTGGTGAGTTAGCCCAAAAAATGGTAACTAATGGGCAGTGGGAAATACAGGTCTAAAGTTCATCAGAAAAATCTGGTTTGGGATCATACAATTAGAATTTATCCATAGAAATAGTTACTGAAGTCCTTTAACTTAAGAAAGTCATTTTGGGTTTGAGGATATTTTAAGAAAAGAGAAAATAAGAAAGCACCTCAAATAATAAAAACATTAAAGGGAGTTCCTGAAAATTCTTTGAGAAGTTTCACATAGTGGACCAACTGTGTCTTCTAGCTATATAAATGAAGAAAGTTTTATATGGGGTGAGCATCCTAGCGGGTTCAAACCTTAGGCTGCTCTAGATACCTGTCAATTCTGGACTTCATTGAATTCTTACTGTACCAGGAATCCCCTTTCTTGGTCGCTAGGAGTGTCACAGTATGGTTCTAGAGTTATAAAGATGAAGAGAGTGCCCTGATAGATAAAAAAAAAAAAAAACCCAGTAATATGATATCTGCCAGTAATGGAAGCAGTCTATAGGACACCCAGCATCTCACTAAAAGGAATTTATTTTGTAAAGCTTTTAAGTGGGAAAATAAACTCACTGCAGTAGTAAAATGAGCTTCTACCTCTCATCATCATAGCAACCTGTTAGAAGTATGGAAGGAACATAAAAAGGAGAGATGAAAAGAGGAAGCTGTGAATAAAACTTTCACATTCAACACAGATAAGTGATCTTAGAAGTGTCATCTTACCTTTTGTATTGCTTTCAGTATTTTAGTTCATGGATGCCTACCTGTTAGCACTGACATAAGTCTCCAGATGGACCCAGATTTTTATGCTGTTTAAATAGTGTCTCAGTACATTATGACAAAGGTGGTCCGCAAAAGACGTTTTGAAAACCTCTGAAGTCAGGGAGAACTGAAAGCCAAATATTGCAAGACAGAAATGATTCGAGTTCCTGAGGGGTGAACTTGTTTAACTGATAAGGAAGTATAGAGGTCTCTGATAGTGCTTAATCTTAGGAAACCAAGGGAAAAGAAATAATGATATTACCAGGTTTAGCCCAGATTTAGTCAGCTCAAGTAGCTCCCAATCCTTACTCAAATTCTCCTTACACAATCACAAGGAATCTCTTCGGCCCCATCAAGGGAGATATTGCAAACCTGAGAAGAAGGACAGCAAATAAACATGGCGGCGCAGGTGCAGGCTTTGCTTCCCGCCAGCTACAGAGTGTTTAATGCCATTTAACTTGTCTCCACAAACTGTTATGAAAAACCACAGCCCTAGTAAACACTGTTATTAAATGTGTTGCACATGCACAGAAGAGGCCATAAGAAATGAGATCCCTTCTGCAAAAATGGGTTGTAAAAGTTTGTGATATATAAATTTCCATCAGAACAGTTACTGAAATGGATATGACTGCCAGAGAGTCCCTAAGGGCAAAATTATTCCAGACAGGAAGCATGGATTCATTTGACTCTCTAAATACTTCATGTTTCAACAAACCTAAATTGATTTTCCAGAATTAAACTCCCCAAGATAGAGAAATGTTAATCTAACTTCCTGCTTAAAATAGTTCTAAAACAGAGTTTCTGTTCTATTACCTCAGGCACTGTCAAACCCATCCTGTATCCAGCATTCTTCATCTTCCTTATAGTACCTCCATTCACCCTTACTCAAGCGAAAAATATAGAGTCATCCTACATTTCCCATTTTTTTTCACTTTCCATATCAAATCTCTCTGAAAGTTCTGTTGATTATACTTAAAAACGCATCCTGAACCTCCCATCTGCAGTGTGGCTTGAGCTGAGCCATCATCATCTTTTGCCCAGAATCATTAAGAGAATGAAAGTCTCCTAATGGCTTTCACTCCTAACCTCCTCCAGTCATCTGTGGATAACCCATTCTTCCCCCAGCAGCAGGAATTCTTAAATATAAATTAAATGTCATCAACTGCTCACAACTCTTCATCCCATTGTTACTTGACAAAACAAACAAGTGAAGCAATCCAAGTACTTTTCACAGGAAACCAAGGCCTCTTGCTACTTTTCCTAGCACACCTTCATTAATTGTCTTGTTTGTTCAGCCAATTAGCTGTGTGTGTGTTGAGAACAAATTTCTGGAAACAGATTATCTAGGTTTGCATCTAAGCTTTACTACTTTCTAGTTGGGAAAAGTTAGTGTACTTTCTTGTGCCTCACCTGAAAATAAATGATAAAATGGAATGTACTTAAGAGAGAGTTTGGAGATGCTTTATGTTTGCTGAAATTCTCACAGGACTTTGCTATCTGCTGTTTCCATAACCAGGATTGCTAAATCCCAGGTCTTGGTTTGGCCATCTCCTCCTCAGCAGTTGGGCTATTGAAAGATAGGTCCTTAGGATACCTTCCCTCATATCTCCTAACTTCATACGATTTTCATGTTCATTTTTTAAAAGTTTTTTATTATTATTTTTATTAACATATAATGTATTATTTGGCCCAGGGGTATAGGTCTGCGAATCATCATGTTTACACACTTCACAAAAATCACCATAGCATATACCCTCCCCAGCATCCATAACCCAACCACCCTCTCCGTACTTCCCTCCCCTCCAGCAACTCTCAGTTTGTTTTCTGAGATTGAGTCTCTTATGTTTTGTCTCCCTCCCGATCCCATCTTGTTTCATTTTTTTCCTTCTCTATCCCCCAAATCCCCCACTCTGCCTCTGAAATTCCTCATATCAGGGAGATCATATAATAGTTGTCTTTTTCTCACTGACTTATTTCGCTCAGCATAATACCCTCTAGTTCCATCCATATCGTTGCAAATGACAAGATTTCATTTCTCTTGATGGCTGCGTAGTATTCCATTGTGTATATATACCACATCTTCTTTATTCATTCATCTGTTAATGGATATCTAGGTTCTTTCCATAGTTTGGCTATTGTGGACATTGCTGCTATAAATATTCAAATGCACGTGCCCCTTCGGATCACTACATTTGTATATTTAGGGTAAATACCCAGTAGTGTGATTAATGGGTCATAAGGTAGCTCTGCTTTCAACATTTTTTTTTTATCTTTCTTATGTATTTTTTTTTTTACTTTATTTAAGCTTTATTTAAACATATGATGTAACCCCACCACCCTCACCCAACCCCTCTTCCCCCCACCCCCCTCAGTTTGTTTTATGACATTAAGTGTCTCTTTTGGTTTTTCTCCCTCCTGATCCCATCTTCTTTCATTTTTACTTTCATTTTTACTTTTAGCTCTGCTTTCAACTTTTTAAGGAACCTCCATGCTGTTTTCCAGAGTGGCTGCACCAGCTTCCATTCCCACCAACAGTGTAGGAGGGTTCTCTTTTCTCCACATTCTCTCCAACATCTGTAGTTTCCTGACTTGTTAATTTTAGCCATTCTGACTGGTGTGAGGTGGTATCCCATTGTGGTTTTGATTTGTATTTCCCTGATGCCCAGTGATGTGGAGCACTTTTTCATGTATCTGTTGGCCATCTGGATGTCTTCTTTGCAGAAATGTCTGTTCATGTCCTCTGCCCATTTCTTGATTGGATTCTTTGTTCTTTGGGTGCTGAGTTTGATAAGTTCTTTATAGATTATGGATACTAGCCCTCTTTCTGATATGTTGTTTGCAAATATCTTCTCCCATTCTGTCAGTTGTCTTTTGGTTTTGTTGACTGTTTGCTGTGCAAAAGATTTTGATCTTGATGAAGTCCCAATAGTTCATTTTTGCCCCTGCTTCCCTTGCCTTTGGTGATGTTTCTAGGAAGAAGTTGCTGCGGCTGAGGTCGAAGAGGTTGCTACCTATGTTCTCCTCAAGGATTTTGATAGATTGCTTTCTCACATTTGATAGATTGCTGTCTCACAGTCTATTTTTGAGTGTGGTGTAAGGAAATGGTTCAGTTTCATTCTTCTGCATGTTGCTGTCCAATTTTCCCAACACCACTTGTTGAAGAGACTGTCTTTTTTCCATTGGACATTCTTTCCTGCTTTGTTGAAGAGTAGTTCGCTATAGAGTTGAGGGTCTATTTCTGGGCTCTCTATGCTGTTCCATTGATCTTGTGTCTGTTTTTGTGCCAGTACCATACTGTCTTGATGATGACAGCTTTGTAATAGAGCTTGAAGTCTGGAATTGTGATGCCACCAACTTTGGCTTTCTTTTTCAACATTCCTCTGGCTATTCGAGGTCTTATCTTGTTCCATATAAATTTTAGGATTATTTATTCCATTTTTTGAAAAAAAGTTGATGGTATTTGATAGGGATTTCTTTAAATGTGTAGATTGCTTTAGGTAGTGTAGACATTTTCACAATATTTGTTCTTCTAATCTATGAGCATGGAATGTTTTTCCATTTCTTTGTGTCTTCCTCAATTTCTTTCATGAGTACTTTATAGCTTTATAGTTTTCTGAGTACAGATACTTTGCCTCTATAGTTAGTCTTATTCCTAGGAATCTTATGGTTTTGGGTGCAATTGAAAACGGGATTGACTCCTTAATTTCTCTTTCTTCTGTTTTGCTGTTGGTGTATAGAAATGCAACTGATTTCTGCGCATTGATTTTATATCCTGACATTTAACTGAATTCCTGTAGGAGTTCTAGCAGTTTTGGAATGGAGTCTTTTGGGTTTTCCACATAAAGTATCATATCTGCAAAGAATGAGAGTTTGACTTCTTTGCTGATTTGGATGCCTTTAATTTCTTTTTGTTGTCTGATTGCTGAGGCTAGGACTTCTAGTACTATGTTGAATAGCCGTGGTGATAGTGGACATCCCTGCTGTGTTCCTGACCTTAGGGGAAAAGTTCTCAGTTTTTCCCCATTGAGAATGATATTCGCTGTGGGTTGTTCATAGATGGCTTTGATGATATTGAGGTATGTACCCTCTATCCCTACACTTTGAAGAGTTTTGATCAGGAAAGGATGCTATTCTTTGTCAAATGCTATTTCAGCATCTATTGAGAGTATCATATGGTTCTTATTCTTTCTTTTATTAATGTATTGTATCACATTGATTGATTTGCAGATATTAAACCAAACTTGCAGCCCAGGAACAAATCCTACTTGGTCTTGGTGAATAATCCTTTTAATATACAGTTGGACCCTATTGGCTAGTATTTTGGTGAGAATTTTCACATCTGTGTTCATCAAGGATATTGGTCTGTAATTCTCCTTTTTGGTGGGGTCTTTGTCAGGTGTTAGGATCAAAGTAATGCTGGCCTCATACAATGAGTTTGGAAGTTTTCCTTCCATTTCTAATTTTGGAACAGTTTCAGGAGAATAGGAATTAATTCTTCTTTAAATGTTTGGTAGAATTCCTCTGGGGAGCCGTCTGGCCCTGAGCACTTGTTTGTTGGGAGATTTTTGATGACTGCTTTAATCTCATTACTGGTTATAGGTCTGTTCAGGTTTTCTATTTCTTCCTGGCCGAGTTTTGGTAGTTTATACGTCTCTAGGAATGCATCTATTTCTTCCAGATTGTCAGATTTGCTGGCATATAGTTGATCATAATATGTTCTTATAATTGTGTTTCTTTGGTGTTGGCTGTGATTGCTCCTTTTTTAATTCATGATTTTATTTATTTGGGTCCTTTTCTTTTTGATAAGTCTGGCCAGGGGTTTATCAATCTTATTAATTCTTTCAAAGAACGAGCTCCTAGTTTTGTTGATTTGTTCTATTGGTTTTTTGTTTCTACTTCATTGATTTCTGCTCTGATCTTTATTATTTCTCCTGCTCAATTTAGGCTTCTTTGCTGTTCTTTCTCCAGCTCCTTTAGGTGTTGAGTTAGGTTGTGCATTTGAGACCTTTCTTGTTTCTTGAGAAAGGCGTGTATCGCTATGTACTTTCCTCTCAGGACCACCTTTGCTGTGTCCCAAAGATTTTGAACACTTTTGTTTTCATTTTCATTTGTTTCCATGAATTTTTTCAATTCTTCTTTAATTTCCTGGTTGACCCATTCATTCTTTAATAGGATGAACTTTAGCCTCCATGTATTTGAGTTCTTTCCAACTTTCCTCGTGTGATTGAGTTCTAGCTTCAGAGCATTGTGGTCTGAAAATATGCAAGGAATGATCCAGTCTTTTGGTACCAGTTGAGACCTGATTTGTGACCTAGGATGTGATCAGTTCTGGAGAATGTTCCATGTGCACTAGAGAAGAATGTGTATTCTGTTGCTTTGGGATGGAATGTTCTGAATATATCTGTAATGTCCATCTGGTCCAGTGTGTCATTTAAGGCCTTTATTTCCTTATGGATCTTTTGCTTGGATGATCTTTCCATTTCAGTGAGGGAGTGTTAAAGTCCCCTACTTTATTGTATTATTGTCAATATGTTTCTTTGATTTTATTAATTGGTGTATATAGTTGACTGCTCCCATGTTAGGGGCATGATATTTAAAATTGTTAGATCTTCTTGTTGGGCAGACCCTTTGAGTATGATATAGTGTCCTTCCTCGTCTCTTATTATGGCCTTTGGCTTAAAATCTAATTTATTTGATATAAAGATTGCCATTCCAGCTTTCTTTTGATGTCCATTAGCATGGTAAATTATTTTCCACCCCCTCACTTTAAATCTGGAGGTGTTGTTGGGTCAAAAATGAGTTCCTTATGGACAGCATATATTTTTTTTAAGATTTTATTTATTTATTTGACAGAGAGAGATCACAAGTAGGCAGAGAGGCAGGCAGAGAGAGAGAGAGGGAAGCAGGCGCCCTGCTGAGCAGAGATCCCGATGTGGGACTCGATCCCAGGCCCCTGAGATCATGACCTAAGCCAAAGGCAGTGGCTTAACCCACTGAACTACCCAGGTGCCCTGTAGACAGCATATTGATGGGTTTTGATTTTTTATCCATTCTGATACCCTGTGTTTTTTGTTTGGGGCATTTAGCCAATTTACATTCAGGATAACTATTATTGTTGATGTGTTTCTTTGATTTTGTTTTTTTTTTAATTTTTTAAAATTTTTATTTATTTGTCAGAGAGAGAGGGAGAGAGAGCTAGCGAGCACAGGCAGACAAAGTGGCAGGCAGAGGCAGAGGAAGAAGTAGGCTCCCTGCCAAGCAAGGAGCCCGATGTGGGACTCAATCCCAGGACGCTGGGATCATGACCTGAGCCGAAGGCAGCCGCTTAACCAACTGAGCCACCCAGGCATCCCTCTTTGATTTTGCTATTAATTGGTTTATATAGTTGGCTGCTCCCATGTTAGGGGCATAGATATTTAAAATTGTTAGATCTTCTTGTTGGACAGACCCTTTGAGTATGATATAGTGTCCTTCCTCATCTCTTACTATAGTCTTTGGCTTAAAATCTAATTGATCTGATATAAGGATTGCCACCCCAGCTTTCTTCTGAAGTCTGTTAGTATGGTAAATTGTTTTCCACCCCCTCACTTTGAATCTGGAAGTGTCTTCGGATCTAAAATGAGTTTGTTGTAGGCAGCATATGGATGGGTTTTGTTTTTTTATCCATTCTGAAACCCTGTGTCTTTGGATTGGGGCATTTAGCCCATTTATGTTCAGGGTAACTATTGAGAGATATGAATTTAGTGCCATTGTATTGCCTGTAAGGTGATTGTTACTGTATATTGTCTCTGTTCCTTTCTGATCTACTACTTTTAGGGTCTCTCTTTGCTTAGAGGACCCCTTTCAATATTTCCTGTAGAGCTGGTTTGGTGTTTGCAAATTCTTTCAGTTTTTATTTATCCTGGAAGCTTTTTATCTCTCCTATTTTCAATGATAGCCTAGCTAGATATAGTATTCTTGGCTGCATGTTTTTCTCATTTAGTCCTCTGAATATATCATGCCAGTTCTTTCTGGCCTGCCAGGTCTCTGTGGATAGGTCCGCTGCCAATCTAATACTTTTACCATTGTATGTTACAGACTTCTTTTCCCCAGGCTACTTTCAGGATTTTCTCTTTGTCGCTAAGACTTATTAATTTTGGGGCGCCTGGGTGACTCAGTTGGTTAAAGCCTCTGCCTCCGGCTTGGGTCATGGTCCCAGGGTCCTGGGATCGAGCCCCGCATCGGGCTCTCTGTGCAGCGGGGGCGTCTGCTTCCTCCTCTCTCTCTCTCTCTGCCTGCCTCTCTGCCTACTTGTGATCTTGTGATCTCTGTCAAGTAAATAAATAAAATCTTTAAAAAAAAACCCTTAAAAAAAAAAGACTTGTAAATTTTACTATTAGCTGATGAGGTGTGGACCTATTCTTATTGATTTTGAGGGTGCTTCTCTATGCCTCCTGGATTTTGATGCTTGTTCCCTTTGCCATATTAGTGAAATTCTCTACTATAATTTATTCCAATATACCTTCTGCCCCCCTCTCTCTCTTTATTCTTCTTCAGGAATCCCAATTGTTCTGTCTTATGTTATCACTTATCTCTCGAATTCTACCCTCATGGTCCAGTAGTTATTTGTCTCTCTTTTGCTCAGCTTCTTTATTCTCTGTCATTTGGTCTTCTATATCACTAATTCTTTCTTCCACCTCATTTATCCTAGCAGTAAGAGCCTCCATTTTTTTATTGTACCTCATTAATAGCTTTTTTAAATTTCAACTTAGTTAGATTTTAATTATTTTATTTCTCCAGAAAGGGAGTTTATTTCTGTAGAAAGCATTTCTCCAATATTTTCCATGCCTTTTTTGAGTCCAGCTAGCAACCTGAGAATTGTCATTCTGAATTCATCTGATTTATTACCAGTGTCTGTATTGATTAGGTTCCTAGTCATCCATACTGCCTCTTGTTCTTTTTTTGTGGTGAGTTTTTCTGCCTTGTCATTTTATCCAGATAAGAATATATTAACAAGAGAATAAAATACTAAAAGGGTGGCAAAGACCCCAGAAAAATGTAAGCTAACCAAATCAGAAGAGATCCAAAACCAGGGGGTGAAGAAAGGGGGGAAAAAGAAATAAAAAATAAAAAATTATATGTATTAGACTGGTGAGTAGAATAGAGCCATGCACTTGATTTGGGGTATATTTTGGTCTCTTAGAAGAAACTACTTCTCAAAATTTTGAAGAAAGAAAAACATATATATACAAAAATAAGGGTAAACACAATGAAGGGATGGAATATGACTGTAATGATGAAAATTTTTTAAAAATTCTAAGAAAGGAATTGATAGGGATGCCTGGGTGGCTCAGTTGGTTAAGCAGCTGCCTTTGGCTCAGTTCATGATCCCAGCGTCCTGGGATCGAGTCCCTCATTGGGCTTCTTGCTTGGCAGGGAGCCTGCTTCTCCCTCTGCCTCTGCCTGCCACTCTGTCTGCCTGTGCTCACTCTCTGACAAATAAATAAATAATTTTTTTAAAAAAAGGGAATTGATAGGGGCACCTGGGTGGCTCATTGGGTTAGAGCCTCTGCCTTCGGCTCAGGTCATGATCCCAGGGTCCTGGGATTGAGCCCCGCATCAGGCTCTATGCTCAGCAGGGAGCCTGCTTCCCTTCCTCTCTCTGTCTGTCAAACAAATAAATAAAATCTTCAAAAAAAAAAAAAAAGAAAGAAATTGAAAGTTGGTTGGAAAAAGAAAAGAAAAAGAGGAGGGAATGTGCTTAGGCTGGAGACTAGAACAAAGCCATGTGCTAGATTAGGGTATATTTTGATATATTAGAAGAAATTGTATCCCAAAATCTTCCAGAAAAAAAAAAACCCTATATGTATAAAAAATATAAGTTTAAATACAATGAAGGGATAAAATATGATTATAACAATGAAGGTTTAAAAATAATTTTTTAGAAAGGTATTATTAAAATAAACCAGTTAAAGAACATTAAAATAGGAAAGAGGAAAAGTTAAAAAATAGAATAAGAAAACAATAAAATGAAAAAAAAAAAACTTTGCAGGACTAAAGGATCATGGGGGAAAAGCCATGAATTCTGTGCATTGGTTTTCCCTAGCTCTTGAGTTTCACTGTTCTCCTTGATCGGTGTGAGTTTGGTCTTGGCTTAATGTTCTTGGTGTTCTATGGGAGAGGCCTGTTACCGTGATCCTCACATGTCTTTGCCCGAGGTCAAACTGCACCACCTTTGCCAGGGAACAGTCTAAGTAACCTGCTGAGGTTTGATCTCAGAGGTTTTGTTCTCTGAACACTTTCTTTACTGCTTTGGAGGACAGGAATGAAAATGGCAGCTTCCCAATCTCCAGCCCAGAGGAACCAAGAGCTCAGGGCCCCATTCCTCAGTATGCCCTCAGAGAAAGGGGTCAATCACTCCTGTCTCCCTGGTCTCCAGCGGCACTCCAAGCTCCCCCAAGCCTGTGACTGAGCATTTTTATCTCTGGCACACAGCCCCATTTGGAGTCTCCAGACCCAGCAGATCCCTGTCGCACTGATCCTTTCAGGAGAGGAAGGTGAATCTCCCCGGATCTGCCACTTGTGGTGTCCCTGCTCAAATAGCAGTGGTCCGATTGTGCCTTGGATCATGGTTTAAGGTAACCCTGATCTGAAAGCTCACTCCTCAGTTCTCTGTAGTTGCTTTTCCGCTTTAATACCTGGCAGCTCTGCCACATTCAGACACCCCCGATTTTTCTGTGACCCTGTGGGACCTGAGACCACACTGTCCCCATGAGGGCTCCACCCCCACTTAGCCTCTAGAGTGATGTCCCTCAGTGAAGCAACTTCTAAAAGTTCTGATTTTGTGCTCTATTGCTCCGCCACTTGTTGGGAGCTGGCCCCTCCCCCCGCAGTCTATCTTCCTATTGCTTCAGATTCACTTCCTCACATGTCCTACCTTTCAGAAAGTGGTCAATTTTCTCATGTTCATTTTTTTTAAAATTTTCCTGTATTTCTTCACCTAAGTTCTAGTGGAGTGGATACTTGCTTTTCCTAATACCAAAAGCAGTATCTATAAGTAGGAATCAAATTTATTGTAAAGTCCTATTTGGAAGACAGAAGAATATTTGTAGATCTCATTTAATCTCAGGAAAAGCAGTGCCTTCAGTTACTAATCAATAAAACAAGAAACAAAATGTTGAAAACACAATGTAGATATTATTTATAGATATCTCTGTATCTAGCACAAAAACATGGGCAGAGGAAGACATACAAAGCCCAGAATTTGGGTTATATCTCTCAGGAAGAAAAAGGAGGGTGGGAATCACAGCAGAGCAAAGTGAGCTCCAGAATTTTGTTTTATTTCCTTACATTACATTGTATTATACAACATTTTGATGAAATTAATAAAATTTTATATTATCCATTAAAACTGGTGGGAAAATACTCTGCCCTCAATCCCTCATTACTTCATGCTCTTTTTAACTCATTGGTCACACTTGTTGCCCTAAGAGCATTTGTATGATAAAATTATTATTTTATATTTTCCAAATTAAATACTGCCTGCTTAAAAAAGGGCTAAAGCTTTCTCAAATGTTAAAATATTACACCTAAAATAAACATGTTTAAAAGGGAAAAGATGTGGAGAAATTTGAGAGAGAAGAAAGTTAGAGATGTAGTTAATTCAATTACACACTAAAGTTACTATTGAAAATATTATAGATTTTCCCAAATCAGTAAAGCAATTCACAGTAACATATATAAGTTTGTGCATTTTCCTACTGGGACATTATCCTAGACAACAATTGCACTAACAACAAATTGTTGGAGGGAGACAAGTCTGGGTGGTGTAATCTTTTTGCTTTTTTTCACTTTGTGGGTCTAGATACTTAATTTTAATGTCTTTCTACACTTAGCAGGTTCTGGAAGATTGGTGTACTAACCAAACCCACAAGAAATAGATGAGTGTAATACGAACCATCAATTTAGTAATTTACAAAAGGAGGCACACATTTCCAATGAACTTTGTACCATTTCCATTGTCCATTATCCAAAACTGTCTGGTCATCATGGAACAACAGCAAAGTAAAGTAGAAAAGGTATATTTCATCTAGATCCCCCCCAAAAACATAAAAATCTCTCCAGCCCATTCCAAATCCAGAGTGGGTCCTCTATCCACTAGGTCCTGGTTCCTTGGTCTTTCAGGAACCACACAGAGTTCACATTCCCAGCTTCATACTGTTGGAGCTTCCACTTCTCTTTCTAGTCACTCCCTCTTTTCATGAGCTTATACTATTGTAATAACTTTTAATAACCTCTTAAGTGTCCCTAACATCCTTGTTTCTTTCATCCTTTCCTCCTCTGTGATGCCTGCTGTTCCTTTCTTTTACTTCATCATGCCTCCCCAGCCCAATATCTTAATTTTAACAATGGGAAGGTCTTTTTTTTAAAAACCAGGCAGTAAAATCTCCTTTCTGAATTGGAAATGATGTGAAGAACTATAGAGTTGCGTGTTATTTATTGCAGTAGATAGTGTCTTGGCAAGATGAACATGAAATAGCAGGTGAAATTGCCATTGTAAATTGTGTGTTGTTCTTGGGAATTCTCCCTGTGATTCAGGTCTCTGGGTTTTGAGATGGGGGATAGGGGCAAATATGTTAATAATAATAATAACAATGCCATTAATATGTGGAAGTTTTCAAAGTAGAGAACTACACATAGACAGCCCTGGGCATATCAGCACCCTAATTATAGAAACTCTGGCTCGTCACCAATGTTTTAACACTTGATTTATTTCCTGTTCAATTTGTTCAATAGAGCCAGAGTTAATTGGTTTTCCAAATGAGTGTTAAAAATATAAAGATCTAGCTTCATTAAGTGGAGGCTATACTTATTATGCACCAGTGACTTGTAAGTCTATGTAAAGGTTAGTAGGGTGAGCTGTTGGGGCATTGTATACAAAGCCGCAGCTTTGACTTGGTACTAATCTGGCTAATAACTAATACATATTGAAAGCCACAGTGAGAGAGGTTTTAGGAATTGAAATTTCCCCCAAACCAAATATATATTATTAAACAGATTGTCTAAAAACATAGCATTCTTTTTCAAATCTAATGTATTTTTGTTTTTCTTCCAGGAGAGACATTTAGAATTTCCTACAGCAAAAAAAAAAAAAGAAAAAAAAAGAGAGAGAGAGACAGAGAGAGAGAGAAAGAAAGGAAGTCTATGTGCCAGTAGAGATTTAGCACTGTGACTTTTTTTAATCTACTGCTTAACATTTCTACAATTGTCATTCTTTCATAGCACAGCAATGCATTTAATGTGATATTTGGACACAAGTGACAGAGGATCAAACAGAAAAAAAGGCAATATGTATTGGGATAGTTTTGGACTTCTACACATGCACAAGAAAATCATAAAGCAGTGGTCTTATTTTCCAAAATAAGAACCTTTTTAAAAAATAAGTTAAACACTATCATCAGTAATGCTGCTCTCATGACTGTTAAAGATAATTCTCAAGAAATGTCATCATCACTTTGCAATAGAGTCATTATTGAGGGGGCAGCATCTATATTTGCTGTAGAGGAACAAGAGAACTCAGGCTGTGTTTAGGAAAAACTTTCAGAAAAGCTGTATGGGAATAAATACTGATTTCATTCCTGTGTGCTGCTGCCTAGTGTTTGGACAACCACCTCCTTGTTTCTGGAGACCATGACAAAAGTATAATCAGGTAAACTGTCTTAAATAGAAACACCAAAATTGAAATCTACTTAACTTCTAGCCGTGATATCAGTTGTAGAAAATATATGGTTTAAATTAGGACAACTCCCATAGGGTTTAAAGAAAATTCTTGTAGGAGGATTCTAAATACCACCTCATGTGAATATGGTGAGTTAATTTGGTTTCATTACATAACATCTTGGCATTCTACATTTTAATAGATTTAGTCTTTAAGAGTAAACTAATCTTTCTTTGGCAAATTTAATTGTAAAAGTAGCTAGGGCTGTGGTCACAAGTACCACCAACTGGGTGGTTAACTGGGTGGTTTAAAATAATAGAAATTTATTCCCTCATAGTTCTGGAAGCTAGAAGTCTGAAATGAAAGGGGCAGCAGGGCTGTGCTCACTCTGAGAAGCTAGGTAGAATCTTTCTTACTTCTCCATCAGTGGTGATGGCTGGAAATCTCCTTATAAGATCACATTTTAGGGGTTAGGTGTTAGGGTCTCAATATATTTTTTGAAGAACACAGTTCATCCTGTAACTGTTTTGTGGAAGTACTTTCTCAGTCAGAAGCATTGTGCATAATTACTTAACTCAAATTCATTTATTATTTTGGCAAGTGGTAAATTTGAGGAGTGCGTTATTCCATCATCTTAGATTTTGTGGGAGGTGGTGAAGGTGAGGTCTGGTTCACTAAGGAAGTTTTGATATTTGTGAGAGCTCTTTTTAGTTAAGGAGCATAGCTGAAAAATCCTTTCTTATAATAAAATCTGCTTTGTTTATTGATTCTGCTCTATTACTAACAAATATTCTAGTAGAAGATACTTAATAATACATTCAGCAAGGTTTTTAATGTATTAGTTATTATCCACATAGGGTTTTATGGTGGGTATCCAGGGACAAGTTATACAAAGCCTAGAGTTTATGTAACCTAGACAGGAAGGCAGAAGTCCTCCAAAATGAAAGTGGAGTCCAGAACTCATTTGTTTGGTTGAGCAAATTAATTACACATTTTTCACTAAAAGCAAGGGCAAAAAATTTTCCCCTTAATAATTACTTCAGGGATAGAAATGTTCATGGGGATCAAGTCTGTACCAGGTTTCTAATAACACAAAGTCATGGAATTGAAAACCCTGGGGAAAGTTACTTTCTCTCAAGTCTATGGCCACTGACCCTAAAGATTATCCCAGCCAACATCTTGCGTATGTAGAGTATGTCCAGGTCACTTTAAATATATGAACAGATGGGCAAGAACACATAACCTTTACTAAAACTTCAAGTTAAAATATGCACTTAGCTACTTATGGGTGAGTAATGGCATTTGGAGGAAGACAACATTATTATTTTCATCATGTCATTTATGCTCATTCCCTACCACATTCTCTTAAACACAAACAAATGCTTATAATTCCAAATTTTAGGTAAAACTAAAATGTATTAGCATCATGCACGCAGTTTTTAATAGTGCTTACTTTAGCTCACGAACTAGATTGTAGTCATTGATTTTAATTTCAATCATAGTAGATTGTTACATTATATTATTACAGAAGGCAATAGTAGCTCAAAGCTCTGATTTTTGTTGACTAGGTAAACAACTGTTTTGCCTTGAAGAATCCATCTGACATATTTTTGCCACTTCAAAGAATCACAGAAACTCTCAACTGAATGGAGCTTGAAGGTCAGCCAGTGTAAATTTTTAGGCCCATCTCCAAAAATGAATAAATAAATTCAATGCTCTCTTTCATTAATTTTGCTAGAGTTCAACTAGACTAAACCCAAGATGGAACCGTTTGTTTAGCATGGGTAGGAGTGGGGTAGGGCAGTCTAGCAGGTTCTGGACAGCAGTGGGAGGTAAGGAAAAGCAAGCAATAATGGTGGGATTGTGCCAAGTGAGTGTGATAGAACTACCTCTGCGATCTGGGAGGTCACCAAGGAGAAAATAAATCTTTTGTTGTTATAATTAGTTATAGTTTAGTTCAGTCTAGAACATGAATTAATTTCATTTAACCCTTCTAGGATTTGACTGCATTGATATTGATGAAATAAAAGCAATTCTGCTAATAGCTAGATGATGAGCAGGGAACTGAGCATTCAAATAGAAACCGTACCTTGCAAGAGTGTACTAAGATTTACAAAACAGATAAACTGTACCAAATAATGATGTACAAGACAAATATCTAATCTCAAACTCTTTTAGTGTTAGTTCATTCAGACCTATCAGATCCAAAACCTACAGCAAACAGTAACTCCTCACAGACTCATGTGGTTCCAGCAATTCCTTAGTTTACAAATTCTGACACTCCCTGCCAGCCCAATGTATGCCTAGCTATATGGTCTTCTTGCAACAACAAAACAAACAAAAACCAATTTTGTTTGTCTGTAGTTGGGTTCCTGGTGGTCAGTCGGCTTTAATGATGTAGCAGCAAGAATAATTCTTTTTTTTTAAGATTTTATTTATTTATTTGACAGATAGAGATCACAAGTAGGCAGAGAGAGAGAGGAGAAAGCAGACTTCCTGCTGAGCAGAGAGCCCGTTGCGGGGCTTAATCCCAGGACCCTGGGATCATGACCTGAGCTGAAGGCAGAGGCTTTCACCCACTGAGCCACCCAGGCGCCCCAAGAATAATTCTTAGCACAATATTATCCTGCCTTCCATCTGAGTAATATCTGACTCATTAACTTAACTAACTTTTCATCTTGGACCATCCTTTCTTTTCTGAAAATACCACAGAGCTTTTTCCATTCTAACTTCTGTAGTTGGTCTTAGATTTTATTTTCTTGAAACTTGTATTTCTTTCTCATTTCCTTATCCATTACATTTTGATTTTATACAGAATTCACCTAAATACATTTATATGAACATATGATATTTGATAGTAGGCTAAAAATTTTTCACTGGGGACATAAATCCTATTGATTCCAAACTAGGTTAGATTTTGAGGGGTTCTCAAAATCAAACAGTAGATAACTGGTAACGAACTATGATGATTATAACATACATGTGAAAAATATACAAGAGTATATGTATAAATGTGAAAATATGCTATTGTCAAGGGGGACTATATTAGAAAAACAGATAAATGCTCATATCTCAATAGTAAAATTATGGTTTTGTAACAATATACTTTTAAATCTTTTTTTATTAACATATAGTGTTTTATTTATTTCAGGGGTACAGGTCTGTGAATCATCAGTCTTACACAATTCACAGCACTCACCATAGCACATACCCTCTCCAATGCCCATCACCCAGCCACCCATCCCTCCCCATATTTTTTAAACTGTTGTTTCTTTGTAAGGAGACTTTACATTACATGTGTATTTATTCTGCTTTCCAATGTAGTGAACTGTCTTGTATTTTATCTTTTCATTGATTAGGTTGACTATTAAAATTTGTTATGAATCTTTGTGATGTTAACTGTTAGTAAAATATCCTTAGTAAAAATATCCAAGTACATTAGCCATTAAATTATAAACTAGCTGATGGTTATTATTTTGCATTACTTTAATACATTTATACTAATTCTGCCACTAACTGTTGACTTTGGATGACTTACTTGGTTTATTGGCTTTTTTTTGAAGATTTTATTTATTTACTTGACAAACAGAGATCACAAGTAGGCAGAGAGGCAGGCAGAGAAAGAGAAAGAGGAGGAAGCAGGCTTCCTACTAAGCAGAGAACCTGATGCAGGGCTCAATCCCAGGACCCTGGGATTATGACCTGAGCCGAAG
Organism: Taxidea taxus jeffersonii; assembly: GCA_003697995.1. NCBI lineage: Eukaryota > Metazoa > Chordata > Mammalia > Carnivora > Mustelidae > Taxidea > Taxidea taxus. Next base: position 31,194 of record RCUC01140419.1, read on the forward strand.
GCAGAGGCTTTAACCCACTGAGCCACCCAGGTGCCCGAATGGCTTTTGTTTTCTCTTAAATTACAAGATTAAATCAGCTGACTTAATGTAAAACTCCTCATAAAGGGTCTGGCATTTAGCAAGTGCTGTCTTTGGGGTTTGTATTTATCACACATTTTCGAGGCCCTACCATGTAACAAGCACAGTATACAGTACTGGGAAGGCAAAGTAGATAGGACACTATTAATGAACAATTCATGGACTAACAATCTGGAGGACACAAATTCCCATGGGTTATTTTAGGCTGGTGTATCTTCATGGTTGGAAAGATGTAAAAGATCAAATGCCTTCTTTGCAGAATTTTTAAGTTGAATTTGAGTTGCAGTCTAAATTTCTGTACTTCAGTTATTGTAACTGTAACTAAGAAATATAAGACATTTTAGGATTTGAAGTGAGGTAAGAGATTACAGGAATGTGAAAAAATATTCAAACTGACATTTCATACATTTTAAGCTGTTTTTTAAAAAATTACATTCCATTTTTTCCCTCTCTTAGTGATATGTATTTGGACTGAAGCAACATACAAATTCCTCTCTTCTAAAAGGAAGAAAGGAAGCCAGAAGTAGAAAATTTAATGAAATTTAGTTAAATTGGGCATAAAAATGTGTTTAAAGTAAGGCAAGAGAAATTTGTCACTGTGGTTATAAGGGAAACAGACCATGAGAGACGGTAGACTCTGAGAAACAAACTAAGAGTCTTGGAGGGGAGGGGGAAGGGAATGGGGGTTGGGTGATCCTGGTGATGGGTATTAAGGAGGGCACGTATTGCATGGAACACTGGTGTGGTGCATAAACAATGAATCTTGGAACACTGAAAAAATTTTAAAAAGTAATAATAAAATAAATAAATAAATAAATAAATAAATAATTTAAAAAAAAAGTAAAGTCTCCAGCATTATCATGATACCAGCAGTACAAAGGAGAAAGAGAAGCTAATTCATACAGACTCATGAAAGACACAAAGATTTTTTTTCCATACTCTAAGATACAAAGTTTTCAGAACAATGCTTTAAAGGAGATAAATCTTTTCCCTATGTAAAAGACATAAAGGCTATGATATAGGCATTTTAATTCAGGAGCTAGAACACTATTAATTCAATGATATTGGAACTGGAAAATGAAAATGTGACCAAAGTTATACATAAAGAAAGTTCACATTTGGTCATGAGCTGAGTATCAATCTCAAAGAAGTGAAAGTTGGAGTTTTATGACATTTCAGTAACTGGAACTGATAGAAATATAAAAAGCTGTGAGAAAAATGGCCAGTGGATTTAAGCCTGGGAATAAATAAATCATCCAACGGGAGAAGAACAAGTTTGAGCAAACCATAATGAAACTGAGGTATCAGGAAGCATGTTGGTTATAGATGTCCTTCCCGCTGAGTCTACAAAGAGCCATCATTCTGTGCTCTTTAGGTCATACTGCATTGTTTTACTCTATTCTGACTTATAAGAAGTAGATTATTGCATTAATTCTCAGAAACTCTCTAAATGTTTTAAAAGGTTTTTGGTGCTGAGTCGGTATTTTTGTTGTATCTTTATGTTCTCTCTTTTTTTTTTTTTAATTTATTTGTTAGAGAAAGATCACAAGTAGGCAAAGAGGCAGGTAGAGGGAGGAGGGGGAAACAGGCTCCCCACTGAGCAGAGAGCCTGATGCCAGGCTCCATGCAGAGCTCCGCGTGGGGCTCGATCCCAGGACTCTGAGACCATGACCCGAGCCGAAGACAGAGGCCCAGCCCACTGAGCCACCCAGGAGCCCCTCTTTATGTTCTTTTAAAAAATGGTATCTATTTAATAATCTATCCAAAAATCTCTTATGTATATAAATATTGGCATTCTTTTTAACATTAATTTTCTTGAGATCTTGTGACATAAGCCATAGATTTTTTTTCTCCTGTGATATGTCACAAAATTTCCTTTACATTACAAATCTTTCTTTACAATGATATAACTAACAATCTTCACCCACCAATGCACCAGGATTTCCCCCATGAAAATCCTATTTACAGGATAAAAATTGCTGCAGTATTTATTCATAGCCTTGAAGTGATTGAAAGGAAGAGGGTACCAGAGTAGGGTCTTGATGAGAATGTGTCAAAGAAGCTCCATCACATTTGTCAGACAATTTTTTGAGGCTGACATTTTCTGGGCACAATAGTTTAACCTGACATTAGTTTGCAAAGCTTAATAAAAATTTTTTGCAAACCACATTAGCTCAGATATCAATAAAACATTGGCTTTAGGTTTCTTTATTGATCTGACATCAACTGAGAAGAAAGCAGGAATTTGAAGGTCAATGTTTTCTTGAGATATTTTGCAGGTGCCTATTCTATTAACTGGCTCAGCATTAGAAGAGCTAAGTATTTCAGGCTTATGTGTAGTAATATCCTTTTACATGAAAAGTTGCCCAAGTTTTTAGCTAACCAAATGCCAAAGCATATACTTGGGCAGTAAACTAATTGGTAGCAAACCTCATTAAGAATTCTGGATGCAGTAATAGCTTTTCTTCAATTGCCATTGCATTTAATGAGAAGCAGAACAACAGAAGCCACATTACTGGTCTGACAATTTGTTCTATTGATTTATTATGCCTGCTCTGCCACCATCTACATGAAGAGACTACAAAACATTAGTCTCATAGTGGTATATTCTGACTTCCACGAATATAGTAAAAAGAGTCTAGTACTTAAAAGTGACACCATGGTTTGGTAGTTTACCTTTTTTTCAGTGTAGCCACTGGCTACAACTGAGATAAGAAACTCGTGCTCAGGAAATCATTACAGATTATTTTAATCTCAATCCTAGAAATTCAGAAATGGATGTTACATTTAACAAATTGCTTTAAACATATTTTATGACAAATTGAATTAAATTTCACTTAATTTTTCTACTTTTTTCTCCCTTCATTCCTTTCGGAGGAGAGGAATTTGTATATTGCTTCAAATATATAGGTGTCACCAAAAGAAAGGGAAAAAAAGAAAATCAGGATTAATTTAGAAAAACAGCTACAAATATATGAGATGGCAATCTGAGTATTCTTTCACAAACTTATAATGTCTTATCTCATTTCAAATTCTAGAATGTCCTATTTTTCCTTTAGTTACAATTGCAGGAATTGAAATCCAGAAATTTGGACTGTAAGTCATATCTAACCCAAGAAATCCTGCAAAGAATGCACTTCTCATTTATCTGCTTTCAGTGTTTTATCTTTAATGAGTATACACTCTAAAGATATGACTCCACTAATGACTCCTTCGGTGCCATTTTACAGACTTACATTTAGACGAAAATAGATCATGTCACTGGGAGAAATCACATTTGCCCTTTGGTCAATACTTCTTCAGAAATCTAATGCTGAAGCTCAGTTTCATTGTAATTACACTAACATCTAGTAAAAAACTTGTTTAATGGAACTAGACCTAGAATTCTGGATATAGTTTCATGTTTATAACCTCACATCATGTTGAATCTTAGTTTTGTTTTTTAGGCCACATTTGAATGCTTCAAGTTCCTACATAATGGATTAATTTCTGTATCTCTTTAGCAGACATACACAGAAAGTAGCTTCTTTTTTTTTTCTTTTTATTTAAGCTTTATTTAAACATATAATGTAACCCCACAACCCTCTCCCAACCCCTCTCCCCCCCACCCCCCTCAGTTTGTTTTATAACATTAAGAGTCTCTTTTGGTTTGTCTCCCTCCCGATCCCATCTTGTTTCATTTTTTCTTTTCCTACCACCTTAACTCCCACCCCCGTTGCATCTCCACTTCCTCATATCAGGGAGATCATGTGGTAGTTGTCTTTCTCCAGTTGACTTATTTCGCTAAGCATAATACGCTCTAGTTCCATCCATGTCGTCGCAAATGGTAAGATTTCATTTCTTTTGATGGCTGCATAGTATTCCATCGTATATATATACCACCTCTTCTTTATCCATTCATCTGTTGATGGACATCTAGGTTCTTTCCATAACTTGGCTATTGTGGACATTGCTGCTATAAACATTCGGGTACACGTGCCCCTTTGGATCACTACGTTTGTATCTTTAGGATAAATACCCAGTAGTGCAATTGCTGGGTCATAAGGTAGCTCTATTTTCAATTTTTTGAGGAACCTCCATGCTGTTTTCCAGAGTGGTTGCACCAGCTTGCATTCCCACCAACAGTGTAGGAGGATTCCCCTTTCTCCACATCCTCGCCAGCATCTGTCATTTCCTGACTTGTTCATTTTAGCCATTCTGACTGGTGTGAGGTGGTATCTCATTGTGGTTTTGATTTGTATTTCCCTGATGCCCAGTGATGTGGAGCACTTTTTCATGTGTCTGTTGGCCATCTGGATGTCTTCTTTGCAGAAATGTCTGTTCATGTCCTCTGCCCATTTCTTGATTGGATTATTTGTTCTTTGGGTGTTGAGTTTGCTAAGCTCTTTGTAGATTTTAGATACTAGCCCTTTATCTGATATGTCATTTGCAAATATCTTTTCCCACTCTGTCAGTTGTCTTTTGGTTTTGTTGACTGTTTCCTTTGCTGTGCAAAAGCTTTTGATCTTGATGAAGTCCCAATAGTTCATTTTTTCCCTTGCTTCCCTTGCCTTTGGCGTTGTTCCTAGGAAGAAGTTGCTGCGGCTGAGGTCGAAGAGGTTGCTGCCTGTGTTCTCCTCAAGGATTTTGATGGATTCCTTTCTCACGTTGAGATCCTTCATCCATTTTGAGTCTATTTTCGTGTGTGGTGTAAGGAAATGGTCCAATTTCATTTTTCTGCATATGGCTGTCCAATTTTCCCAACACCATTTGTTGAAGAGGCTGTCTTTTTTCCATTGGATATTCTTTCCTGCTTTATCGAATATTAGTTGACCATAGAGTTGAGGGTCTATTTCTGGGCTCTCTATTCTGTTCCATTGATCTATGTGTCTGTTTTTGTGCCAGTACCATACTGTCTTGATGATGACAGCTTTGTAGTAGAGCTTGAAGTCTGGAATTGTGATGCCACCAACTTTGGCTTTCTTTTTCAATATTCCTTTGGCTAGTCGAGGTCTTTTCTGGTTCCATATAAATTTTAGGATTATTTGTTCCATTTCTTTGAAAAAATTGGATGGAATTTTGATAGGCATTGCATTAAATGTGTAGATAGCTTTAGGTAGCATAGACATTTTCACAATATTTATTCTTCCAATCCATGAGCATGGAACATTTTTCCATTTCTTTGTGTCTTCCTCAATTTCTTTCATGAGTACTTTATAGTTCTCTGAGTATAGATTCTTTGCCTCTTTGGTGAGGTTTATTCCTAGGTATCTTATGGTTTTGGGTGTAATTGTAAATGGGATTGACTCCTTAATTTCTCTTTCTTCTGTCTTGTTGTTGATGTAAAGAAATGCAACTGATTTCTGTGCATTGATTTTATATCCTGACACTTTACTGAATTCCTGTACAAGCTCTAGCAGTTTTGGAGTGGAGCCTTTTGGGTTTTCCACATATAGTATCATATCATCTGCAAAGAGCGATAGTTTGACTTCTTCTTTGCCCATTTGGATGCCTTTAATTTCTTTTTGTTGTCTGATTGCTGAGGCTAGGACTTCTAGTACTATGTTGAATAGCAGTGGTGATA
>RCUC01140425.1:0-41281 GCA_003697995.1 Taxidea taxus jeffersonii
AACAGCTGGGATTGATAATGGAAATAGTAAGAGATTACTTTCTTCATTTTATCAGTGCTTATAAAAAGATCAGTTTTCTAAGCTATACTTACTGAACAAAAATTAATCATTTCACACACTCTTTTTAAAAAGCTACAGGAAGAAATGACAAGATCCCAGTGTTTTTGAAAGTGGGGTCTTAATGGCTCTGTACTATTTAATAATAAGACAGCAAATGGATTTCTGTGCAAGTTCAATTTTTGGGTATGCCAAAGAAACTAGAGTTAACAGCTAAATAAATAAATCATGTTCAATACCTTGGTTGAGTTTAACAAAATTTATTTAGCTGGTTGAAAAGATTGCTAGGGACATTGTATGTAAGGTTTCTAAATGTAATTGGGAATGTCAAAACAAATCATAACAAAATGTACAACTGTGCAGATTTCTGCTTTGCACCAGACATTTCTAATGCACAGTATAGTTACACCAAAAAAGCCTTCAGTGTCAGGTATGGAATTGTATGATAGAGAAAAATTCATTTTTCTTTCCTTTATGATAACACATTTTAATGGCTTTAGCTATATGAAAGCATTTTTTAATACAAAGGCCATGAATTATATGAACCATGCATGAGAATTGAGTGGAAAAAAGTAATTTTCAATATGCTAATACCACACTGTATTGCTTGGAACAGAGCAGTCCAATAGAAATACAGCATAAGTCCTAGATTCAATGTAAAATTTTCTAGCATCCATGTACAAAAGAGTATAAAGAAACAGGTGAAATTAATTATGATAACATATTTTATCTAACCCCAACTATCCAAGATGTTACATCTCTTTAGCATGAGGTCAATATAAAAATTATTGATATTTTACATTTTTTTCTATACTTGCAACTCCAGTGTCTATTTTATACCTATGACATATTTCAATTTAGACCAGCCACATTTCCAACACATATTAGACAGTATAGGCTTAGACAAAAATACCTACATTACTTCATTTCATTTCAATACTAAAGTTTTTCTCATAAATTTATATGCATCTGTCATCATATTAGATAGTGATTAAAAGTAAAAATTTAGTCATATGCCTGGGATATTTCGTTGTAAAACTTAAATATTGACTCATAAAAATTAACATTTTTCTAATGGAAATCTTTTCTTTGTTTATAATAGTTGAGAACTGAAAGGCATAGCCTGCAAATATAATTTTTATATTAATGGATTGTCTTAATATTATAAAAGCCTATATCAGGTGTCTTAATATTTCTTTAATGTATAATAAGATGGATATATGGTCATACCATTTCATGAGAGTTATGCTTATAATTGAAATTTCATGTATCTTTTCTATTTTCAAAGGAGTGAAGCATTCATACTCTCACAAGCACTAAAAAACTATTTAATTTACCTGGCCATTCTCTGTCACAGTATCTTATCTTACTGAATGACACTCTAATTCCTTACCTTATCTGGTACCACTCATCATGAGATAATGAGCTGACCCTTCTCCAAATGCGTAGTCTGAACCAGAGATAACACTGAATATTTGTTGGTGAGAAAAGTGGATAATAGGTATGTTTAAGAGATGGGCAATATCTAGACAGGGACAACATAATGGTGGGTGCTCCTTAAGGGCAATGCTGTCGGCTCCGGCGGGCTATGAAGAGAAGATGGAGAATCAAATCACAAGAACAACAACTTATTCATATCACCTTAAAAAGCACTAATCAACTGGTTTTGCTTAGGAAAAAAAAAAAAAAAGTCCAAAACATACTTTTTGATACAAGTAAAGGAAACTTGAGGTGGTTAATAACAAATAGTCCATCTCATAGTTAAGGTTCATAGTCAAATTTATTTTTTTAAGTTCCATTTTATTAATTCTTTGAGAGAGGGAGAAAGAGCATGAGCAGGAGGGGCAGAGGGAGAAAGAATCTCAAACAGACTTCAGGCTGAGCACAGCGCTCGCTGTGGGGCTGTATCTCTTGGCTCTGAGATCATCACCATGGGAAACCAAGTGTCAGATGCTTAACCTACTGTGCCATCTAGGCACACCCATAGTCAAACGTATTAAGTTAATTCAATTGATTAACAATAGTTAAGTTCTTAAATTTAGCAGTTCAAAATTACCATAAACCCATGGTCTTTTTATTTCATATCAACATGTTCATTTTTTCCCAACAGTGTAGATATATCTGCTGCTAACCATTTTAATTGCCATTTTAAGTTTTAAATGTCATAATAATGGACCATATTATTTTAAAATTTAAGCCTTCTATTCTTTCAAGGTTCATTAAACGCAAACACTTCAAGTCATAGTCATAATGCGCAGGTCAAGAATTGGTACCCTCATTTTGAAAGTGGTAATTATTCTTCTCTGTTCTGTTTTGCCAGTGCAGAACGGAATGAGAGCTAGTGTCAGCCCTTGAAAAATAAGTATGATGACTTGAAAAAGTAATAGATAATCCTCTATCACAAGAAGAAAAATTTATGATAACATATTAAAATGTACATTAAAGGAGTGTAAACACTAACTATCCATTTTAAGTCAGGAATTACAATTAGTAAAATTAAAATATAAAACACAAATTACATGTAATTCTATTATGAAACAACATTGTATTTTTTCACAAATTTAGTAACATCTTTGATACACATTTTTAACAAATTGCATGTACCAAAACTTCCATGTAAAGAAATAATAAAAATCAACTAATAGCTATGGTCACTAGATTAATGGCATATGCATATAAGACTAATTTTCTCCACCCCATTATTTAAAAACTGCAGCTTTGCTTCTAGATGGAAACAAAACAAACAAAGCAAACAAACTGAAACCACTCAGAACAATTGTTTTAACCACACTGTAGTCTTTTAACCTTGTGTTTATATAATGTTCCCAGTTTCAGCATGATCCTCGGGACCCTGTAAGTCTTCCCAGTAAAGGGGACCCAGAGACTCACAACATTGAATGACAGAGGGACACACTGAAAATATTGATCTTGAAGAGTCATTTGAAATCATCTAATATTGGCCCTTCATGTTATGGATAAAGACTATCTGGTGATTTTGTTTCCTAAATATCTTGACGCTTACAAGTTCTACATTCCCATTTTTTATCAAAAGAGAATTCTAGCGCTGGAACTAGGTAGAAATACAATTTGTGACAACGTGAGCCAGTGTCAAGACTACTGTCCAATTTACTGTTGAGGGGAAAAGCCCTCTCTTCTCCACTGAGCTTGCCATCATGAAGATCTGGAATCTGAAGTTTGTGTGGTCATCTTTCGAAAATGCAAGGAGACAGCCAGTTTAAGAAGCAAGATAACACCGACTTGTTGTAACTGTTAGTTATCATTTGTCCAACCACATGGCTCCATGGGGAGCTACTGATCCTGCTGTGTCTGATCCTGCTGCCAATCCTATATCTGGACTTTTTAATTAGGGAAGAAAATTAATTCATTTTTTTTACTAATACAGTTCTGATTTGGTTTTTCATTACTTCCAATTGCAAGAGTCTTAGTTGATTAAAGTTATTAAAAATGACAAGTGTTATCAAAGTCTTAAAATGGTCCCCAATTAAATTGTGTAGAGGAGGTTAGTGCAGGGACCAGAGTCTTATCTACTGGCTTTCAGTTTATTGTTCTTGCATCCATAAAATGTTGTATTCCTCGATTATCTAAGATGATCCGGCAGGGTGGAATGTTGGCTATGTGAGAAGTCTCATCATGGCATCTGGGGGCTGAGATTTAGTTATTTATTGACAGTACCTTCACTGAATGGAGAAAACATCCATGTCATTCCTTAGTGATATACAAAGTGTAGTTTTTGGAACTCCTGAAATAAACAAAGAATATGAGGAAAGCAATAGCAAACTAAGCAACAAAGACAAATAATAAGTTCAAAAGTGTAGCAGATTTTATCAGAGTTCAAACTACTCTTTCCGTCTGTGAGGTACTGGCTCCTCACAGCTCCTCACTGCAGAAGAATTACACACCCCCGCTCTGCAAAGTTTAGGGGTGGTCACGTGTCCTGATCCCACCAGTGAAACGTGAGCAGAAGTTATGTACGTCAGTGAGATGGTAATGTTTACGGACAACCTGACTAGGCTGCAGCGCCGAGAACTCAAATTCAAATTTGGCAATCCTGCGAAGAGATTTTGTGGATATGATTATCAGCTACAATCAGTTGACTTTCTGTAAAGGAGATTATCCTGGATAATCTGAATGGCATAAACAAATTAGATAAAAGGCCTTAAAAACAGGACTGGGGTTTTAGTAAACAAGAAGAAATTTTGCCTGTAGACTGTAGTGCCAGCTCTCGAAAGAAATTCCAGGTTTTCCAGCCTGCCCCTCTTGGTAGTCTCCCCACTTCCCCTACAGGTTTCAGACTTGCCTAACCAGTGCAATAAATCTCTGCGTCTCTTTCCTGCAGATTCCGTTTCCCTGGAGAAACCTTGACTGTCACAGCTTCAGGCAGAAGTTTTAAGGACCAGCAGCAAGTGGTGTTCATCTTTCTTTTCTCTCTCTCACAAGTTCAACAAGATTGCAAAATAAAAACAAGAGCCAGCCAACCATCAAAACAGCATGGGGCAGAGACTCCGATATTCAAGTAACCCGCAATGGATGCCTATGGTGCGTAGTGTGATAAAAGAAAAAAAAAAAACAAAAAACATTTTAATCTTTGCAAACTACTGCAATCTTGAGGTTGCTTCTTATTACATCATATTTTAGCTTACATGGACTGACTCAGGAAATGAGGTAGAATATATACAAAACTGAACTACATAGGGCGCCTGGATGGCTCAGTTGGTTATGCATCTGCCTTCTGCTCAGGTCATGATCCTGGGGTCCTGGGATTGAGCCCCATGTTGGCCTCCCTGCTCAGTGAGGAGTCTGCCTCTAGTTTTCCCTCTGTCACTCCCCCTGCTTGTGCTCTCTCTGTCTCTGTCTCTAAATGAATAAATAAAACCTTAAAAAAAATACTGAACCCCTCTCTCTTTTCTGAAAAGTCTTTTATCCTACAGTTTGCTGTATATCAGTTAGGGTTGATGTGGAGTCTGCCTCCTGGACTAAACCCTATGTGTGATGTTTCAGACCCATTGACTGTTTACAGAGGCTTGACCTGGCCAGACTAATGGGGGAAAACTGCCCTCAGCACCCCAGACTTGGGGCACTGCCAGTGCACTGAAGTAACTGAAGGGAGTTGAGGTCAAGGACTCAGCCTTTACACCCCTCCCCCGGCCCCTCTTGCCCTCTCCTCTCCCCCCCCCCCGCCCCTGGTGCCATGCTTTTACAGATTTTCCTAGCTCAGGTGCCTCCAACCAGAGGTTCTTAGTGTGTGCCCCTGCCAATATCTCCTTAGTGGGAAGAGGGGAAAAAACCTCCAAGGTATATTTCCCCACTCTGACTCAATACTTAGTACTTTTCCATTTTTGGACTACCCCCTCTCTTTCCCAGGCCCAGGGGCCTTTTATTTGGGGCTCCCTTAGCAACAAAATATTCCCCAAGTCTGTGTGGATTGACTTTCCCCTCTCCAGGAGTCATAATACAGGACAGAATGAAACATTGAGGAAGAGCACTTAATGCCCTTTAAGCTTTTGCTTATATTCTTGTGGTATTTAAAGGCTTGATGGTTATTTCACTTTGGCTTCTTGTCTGAACAGACTACTCAGACACCAAGCAGCTCAGCTGTCTCCAGCTCAGTACCACTCATAACAGTCACAACTGTCTACAAATGTCACGGAATCGTTTCTGACTCCTTTATTTTTCTCATTCTCACATCCAACCCCCCATGGGATAATATTGGAATGTAGTCAAAAAGTATTGTGATCATTTTCATCCCTTCTGGTACTGTGCCCAGGCACCCTGGCACATTATCTCTCACCTGCACTAGTATTAATGTAATTGTAGCTCTACCATTTTCTTGCCTCTTTTTGTTGTCTAACTGCAGCCTATCCTCAAAACAATAGCTATAGTGATCCTCTGAAAACACAAGTCAGATCATGCTGCTTTTTAGATCTAAACCTGCAATGGATTCTTATTTCCCAGGAGTAAGAGCTGACATCCTTACAATGATTAACAAAGTTCCCATGTTGTGCCCATTCTCTCTCTGACCTTGTCTTTTGTTTCTTCTCCCATTTTCCCTGCCAACTTCTCTTCTGCACCCATCCACCAGATTAAATCCTGCCAGTTCTTTATTCCTTTTCTGGAAAGCCATACTACATTGCAGACTAATTTGATAAACCATTCACAAACAATGGCTTATAAGGCATACTCTATCCCCTGTAATAGATCACGTTTAATTTTCACAGATGCTTTCATTGTCTAACTCAAAGGATATCTTATCCAGTAATTTTAGTCAGTGATACAGGGCCAAATGGGGCATGTTACCAAGAACAAAGGCCTTTTGGGTCATGTTTCTAGTCATAACTCATTAGCCAATTATACATAAAAAGAGCTATAAATAAGAAAATATCATGGGTAAGTTTTCTTTTTGTCAGATTATAGGAACATAGTTGACATTTAAAAAAAATATTTTATATATTTATTTGAGAAAGAGAGAGAAAGTGAGAGAGCTCATGAGAGGGGAGAAGATCAGAAGGAGAAGCAGAGTCCCCACAGAGCTGGGAGCTCAATGTGGGACTTGATCCTGGGACTCTGGATCATGCCTGGAACCGAAAGCGGTTGTTTAACCAACTGAGCTACCCAGGCACTCCATAGTTGACATTTTGGTTTACTTTGTGGTGAATCAGTTTATATAACCTAGTGGACATTAATATGAGTATATGAATGCCAGGAGAATGCAACCATGTATGGAATCTCTTTTATATTATATTCATAATGTATATATACATTTTCACACATATATGCACATACAGAGTAAGTCATAGAAAATAAAAGGAAGTATATACTCTTTTAATTATTAAGTGACAACAATTTGACAAATTTCAGTGAAGTTAATTTGGCCAAATGGAGAGATAGAGAAAACTAAGATGAGATTAATTCCATATTTCTACTTCTAATTTGGTAAGAAAATATCATTACATTTAATTTAATCACTTGTGGTTTAAATTAATATATTTTAAATTTTGGCAATTTGAAAAAATTATAATTTGTATTAAAATTGTGAGGACCCATGCAATGACTTGGGCCATCAGATTAGATCTTGTCTGCTGTATTATGATCCATAATAAATGAAGAGATTAAAAATGCAGTCCAATTTCTTTCAAAAATAAAGAAAATAATTTGGTTTACCCAGACTCTTTACTTTGTCCCGTATCTAAGTATTTATACAGATGTTAAACTTTAGATTTTCCATTATGTTGATTGATTCCAGTCATTTTAAGAATATTCCTCTCCATAGATGTCAGCACAATGGGTTTTTAAAAAGCTGTTGTTCTGAGTGATGATCATCAAGGGAAGGAATATGACATTTCCAGGAGAATTTTAGCATTTCTATAAAATGTAAGATTCACTCATGGTGGTGGAGAGAAATGTATAATAGCATCAAACATATGAAATACTTATAATGAGGTCTCAAACACTTGATCATAAGGAAAAAAATAAAGAGAAATTCTTTCAGAGTATTTTAGGTATTTATTTATTTATTCTTAACGATTTTATTTATTTATTTGACAGAGATCACAAGTAGGCAGAGAGGCAGGCACAGAGAGAGGGGGAGGCAGGCTCCCTGCCGAGCAGAGAGCCCAATGCAGGGCTCAATCCCAGGACCCTGGGATCATGACCTGAGCCGAAGGCAGAGGCTTTAACCCACTGAGCCACACAGGGCGCTTATTTTAGGTATTTAAAGAACAAAAATGTTTCTCAGTGCTGTTGTAGTCCTCAAAACACAATGAAGGTCACTGCAGTAGGAAACGTCTCTGCTGATTTACATAAATGTGGCCTCATTCCAATAAACTCTGTTATTCTTTTTATCCAGTTGAAAACCTACCACAGGTTTTTATTGTCGGCTGTCAGAGAGAGCAGAAATATTTCATAAGCCATAGTGGGCTTATTAAATTGACCCCAATTTTAGCCTTTAGGGTGTTCATTTCATGATTAAAAATGTATCCTCCCCTTTCTTTATAATGGAAGACACGATACAAATGTTGCTGTTTTTATAACCTAATATTGATGCTACCTCCCAAGCCATGTGTTGGTATTACTATACCAACCTGAGCTTACAGACCACATTGCAGGAATGAAAGATGTGAGATATGCTGTTGATAAGAAATTTACACTTAAAGATACTTAAAATAAATTAATCTTTTAAAAATTTGATGATTCTAATGTTTAATTTATGCATATGCTGTCTGCTTATCATAATAAAATAAATAAGGAAAAGTCAGACATAAAAATCATGTCATGAAAAGAGGCTAAGTTCTTAACTGCTGTTTCAAGATCAATTTGAATAAAATGTAAATAAAGAGGTAAAATAAAATTAGTAATAGATGAAAGAAAGTTAGCAGTAAAAAAAAAAAGAAAGCAGTAAATGACTAAAGAAGCATGTATTGATTAATAAAAAGTGGATTAAAAATATAATGTGTAAATTGTAGAGAAAATGCAAAACAAGTTTCAGGATTATAAAATAAGGGAATTGGTAATAAAAGCATTAACATTTTATTTGAATTAAATCACACTCATACAAAAGACTGTTAAGAGAATGAAAACTATGTTAAAAGAAAAAAAAAGTTTGGTAAGGTAACAACAGGAAGTATACATCTTAATACAGTGACCTAATTCAGAAGCGGAAATGGTTACAATGTGGTCAGGGCTCTGAATCTCTGCCTGGTTCCTTCCTTCTCTCATGCATGTGTGCATTCCTCAAATATATCTTGAGTGTTTTTCGATACCATAGGTACTGATGGAAGCACTGAAGATCCAGGGTAAATAGAGCAGACACAGGCCCCTCCCTCAGTTGGGTTTATGTTTTCATGGTTATGGAGGGAGACGATCATAAATGCATTTATAAGTGACACGAGGTGTATTAAGTAAGTGCTGTCAGGAGAAGTAAAGTGCAGGACAGGAGTACTGGGGATCACAGTGTTGGACACAGTGATCAGGCAAGTGGTACTTCAGGAAAGAACTGGAGAGGCCATTTAGATATCTGGGAGAGTAATTTTTCAATCAGAAATAACTGAGATGTAACTTTCCTGGGCCTGGAGTATGTCTAAAGTCCATCAAAGAAAGCAAAGAGACCAAAAGACTGAAGCAGAGGTATCCGTCTCCTGGTTGCTGTAACAAATGCCCACAAATATGGTAGCTTAAAATAACAGAAATTAATACTGGAGGCTGGAATTCTGAAATAAAGGTGCTGGACCACACTCTTCCTGGAGACTCCAGGGGAGATTCTAGTCCATGCTTTTTCCAGATTCCAGTGGCCACATGTGTTCCTCAATTTGTAGCCAGGTCTCTCCAATTTCTGTCTTCACAGGGCTTTTCACATGCAGGTGATTGCATTTATGGCCCTCCCAGAGAATCCAGGATAAGCAGATCC
Source organism: Taxidea taxus jeffersonii (assembly GCA_003697995.1). Classification (NCBI taxonomy): domain Eukaryota; kingdom Metazoa; phylum Chordata; class Mammalia; order Carnivora; family Mustelidae; genus Taxidea; species Taxidea taxus. Next base: position 9,479 of record RCUC01140425.1, read on the forward strand.
TCCCATGACCCTTAATTCAATCACACTTTTTTGTCCTATAAGGTAAAATTCACAAGTTTTGATGATTTGAAGTGTATGACTTTTGGAAGGAGACATTTTTCAGCCTACTGCAAAGGTCAATTTGACTAAAAGCAGGAGTGAGGAGAGAGCAGGGGGATGGTAGGGTAGGAGCAGAGGCTTCAGTTGACATGATTATATTGGCTTTTACCTTGAGTGAGATGAAGGCACTGGACAAATTTGAGCAGATAATCAACATTATCCAATTTATATTTTTAGTAAAAGGGGAAAGATTTATACGATCTGAAGAGAAACCAGAGTATCCAATTTATATTTTTAAAGGAAAACTCTTGGTCTTGTGTTGAGAACGGATTGAGGAATGGAAGAAGTTGACCAGTTTGAAGTTTTATTGCAATTCTCTGGGTGACATGTATGCTGGAGTTGAGGAGGCTAGGGAGTGATGGAAGTAGTGAGAATGGTTCCATTCCAGATATGAGTTGAAGGGGTTCTGACTTCTCAAGGACTCTGGCTATACTTTGAAACTGGAACACCACTTTGCAGGAGGTTCTCGAGAGGACTGGTTCCTAGGAAAATATCCTTATCATGGAGTTTTGCAAGATCAGAGGGCCTTTGGTCTTTTCCAAATGGTACTAACAACATCTGACATCTTACATTTGGTAACGTATGCGAAGCTTTTCAGCTCAAACCTGGTAGCTGACTTCTCACTTGAGAATCTCCTAGATAGCATGTACTCTCACATGTCTATAGAATGAGCTAGTAAATGAACATTTAGCATTGAGCGAAACTAACAGATCCGGAAATTCGAGTCTTTGTGACAGTAAAACAAACAAACAAAGAATCTGTGATCATGAGGAATGATGTTGAAAAGAATTAATAAAATAAAATAAATGAATTAGCAATAAATATGGAACATCATCTGAGCTTTTCTTTTGGCATAAACACTGCCAGATCTGGCGTGGGGGTTGGGGGAGTGCTATAGAGCAAAGCTGTAAACTGGTGGTATGTTGGTGGAATTCAGCCCACAGATTTGTCATATTTATATAATAAAATGTTTGAATTTTTCAACATTTAATAATTGGGCATTTCCATATAATAATCGAAGCACTGTGTATAAATCTGCATTTCTAGCTTAAGAAATGGAAAAATTGCGCCCATCTTCCTATATAACACTATCCTGTTGAAATCTTGCATTAAAGCCCTAATTTAGAAAACCCTCATAGTTTCTTCCCTCCCTCTTAATGAAGTTATGGAGCTCTCTGCCCTCCTGTTCCAATCTGGTTGTTTACAAAGACTTTCTCTACACAGCTGCCATGTTGGGATATCCCTTCTTTGTCATCCTCAGAATTTCGCTCACCTCTGTTATATACTTCATTTCTGGGATCCCAACAAGTACTGTCTCCCAATTTATTCTTCATTTGGTGGAGTATATTTGCAATAGTTAGAGAACCATCTAGGAAGTTTAAGGGGAACATAGTCTACCAGTCCACTTCTCACCCCAATTACAAATGTGGAAGTTTTATAAAGCGATCTCCATTTTTTTTAAATATCTATTTTTAACCTTGAGGGAAGGAAGACCTTTTCTTTTTTTTTTTTTTTAAGATTTCATCCATTCACTTGACAGATGGAGATCACAAGTAGGCAGAGAGTCAGGCAGAGAGAGAGGAGGAAGAAGGCTCCCCGCCGAGCAGAGAGCCCGATGCGGGGCTCGATCTCAGGATTCTGAGATCACGACCGGAGCCGAAGGCAGAGGCCCAACCCACTGAGCCACCCAGGTGTCCCAAAACGATCTCCATTTTAATAATTTGCAAGAAAGACTCACAAAATCACTGAAAGCTTTTTTACTCAGGGCAATGATTTATCACAAGGAAAGAAACAGAGATTAGTCAAGGGAAGAAACACTTAGGAAAATCCAGGAAAACACCAGAACTTCCTATCCTCTCCCTGTGGCATCAGGATGCATTAGTTTCCAGGCATCCATGTGTGACAATACATATGAAGTATTGCCAACCAAGGAAGCTGCCCTGAGCTTTGGTGTTCTGCTTATATTGGGAGTTCCATTCCACTGGCATGATTTATGGATTGATTACACACATGGTTGATCGCAGCCTCCAGGTTGATTGACATGTGACCCAAAATCCTCACCAACGCTGTATTATTTGTCTTTCCGGTTTGGCCAGCTCTCACCCTCATTCACACTGTTAGACTGTCTGGCATGACCCAAGGCCAGCAGGTAAACACAGACATTCCAATTAGCCATAAAATTCCAAGGACAAAATCTTTCTCTGAACAAGGCCAAATTCTCTACTATTCTACAGTACCTTCATACGAATGGTACTTGGAAGTCAAAAATATGTAGAAAATCATTGAAATGTACAATGATCGCTAATCTGGCAGGATAAAGAATTTTACTCTCTCCCTCCAAGCAGTTCAAACCAACACACATTTTTTACTTAGAAGGCATTATGCGAGGTTTTAATGATGTTTTAAGAATTCTGATACTGTTCTGACTCTTGATCAATTATAAATGACTAGCTTTTGCTCTCTGATGTTTTTAGAATTTCTTCTGTATCTCTAGTATTCTAACATTTCACAGTTATGAACCTTGGAACGAGTCTTTTTTCATTCATTAAATTAGGATTTGTTTGGCCTTTTTAACTTAGAGCCTCATGTTCTTAAGCTTTGGAACATTTATTTGTATTATTTCTGTGATAATTTTAACTTGTCATATTCTCCCCTCCCCCCTCACTTTGGGACTCCTATTATTCACAAAATGAACTTGAGTTATTCAGTAATGTCAGCTTCTTTTCCTTACATTTTCATCTGTCTTATATGCTGTTTCGGGAGGAGGTTTTTATTCAATTCTCACTTAGAAAGATTTGTGCTTTTTTTTTTTTTTAATTCTACTATCATAGGTTTAATTCAAGAGTATTTTGCTTATTTTCTGAGTGTTCCTTTTATAGCATCCTGGTTTTATTTTACTGGTACACTGTCTTTTCTTTGTATTTAAAGATATTAAATTTAGTTTTTGAGTTTTTTTTTCTTGCTCTTAAAATTATCCTTTAAGGTTGTTTGTTTGTCTTTTGCTTGTTTGTTTGTTTTGTTTTGTTTTTTGTTAGTTTGTTTTGGCTCTATGATTTCTGTAATGGATTTCCTCAAACTCAGGACATTTCTTATAGGTTTGTCATATTTACTATCGAAGCAGAATAATGGGGATGCCTGGGTGGCTCAGTCAGCTAACTGGCTGTCTTTGGCTCAGGTCATGATCCCAGGGTCCTGGGATTGAGTTATGCTTCAGGTTCCTTGCTCAGCAGGGAGCCTGCTCCTCTCTCTGCCCCTGCTTGCTTGTGCTCTCTCTCTCTCTGACCAAAAAAAAAAAAAAAAAAGCATAATTATGGAAGAAGTTCCATATGAATAGGTGGCATTTATTGACTGGCAGATCTCCCTGCAAGGGTAATCAGAGGGGGATCTGTTTTTTCATTAGGAAAACTAGTTTTTTATGGGATTTGTCTGGGCAGATGAGATGCAAAAGGGTGGGAATCCTTCAAATTCCTACTAGGATTAAAGGCCTGGTTTTTATCATTTAGTTGGGGAGGTCTACAATTCAGCATATAAGTTTTAATATTCTCTGGATGAAATTATTTACCACCACCCTTGACGATTAAGATTATAAACTATGTGGTTCAATATTTCTAGGAAGTAAACTTCTAGCCTTTCACCAAAGTGGAAAGAGATTATTGCCTGTTTACTCATACTGGTGGCATCTGAGAACATAATTGCTTGTTGTATAAACTTTCCAACCATCTTTCCTAAAACCGGTGCCATACAGACGTCCTACCTTGTGAGGTGTTTGATTTCTCCAAAAGTTGACTCTTTGCATTATTGTGCAGGATGAGTCAACCTGCTTTTGTTGCCCTACCTCATTACAAGCTACAGTTTTAGTTTTTCTCATGTAACTAGCATAATTCTCTATCAAATTTCAGCTTGCAAAATACAGTTGGCAGCTTTTATCTGCTAGAGTGTCTTATCTTGTTCTCCTTTCCCTTGGATTTGTGCTAGTTTTTTAACCTCTTTGCTGCCATTTTAATGGGGCTTCAGAAGATTCTGGAGAAACACTTGCATATTCATCCTGCCTTGCAGGGCCATTGACTATTGACTGATGTGGGGAGCAAGCTGAACTAAACTGTGAGCATAGGATAATCACTTCAGGGTTTATTCCTTCTACCCATAGAATGGAATAATAAATTACATTTCAGTTGCACACTAGGATTGTGTATGTAATATGGAATAATTCTTAAGTTATGGCAGATTTATTCTGCATAATCTGGGGGTATTTGTTTTAGAGGTACTTATACTCGTATATTTATTTTAGAGCTTTACACACATATATTTCCTTAAACATATCCACTTATACATATACTCATTCCATTGTTATTACAAATCATGTTTATTGTCTCCAAAGACTTGGATCTGGAACTATAGACTGGGAGTGCAGATATTAATAAAATATAATTTTACCTTCAAAGAGATCACAATTTAGCAGAGTTCCTATGTGTGTACAAATAATTTGGACATTAGAAACTTGGGTATCAAACAAGCTTTAGACATCGGAACACAGCAGACAATCAGCAAGTATGCAATGAAAAGCTTTTATAAACTAAAGTAATCATCCTGTTCATAAAATAAATCCTGAATGATGTATTCATTCATGAGTTTCTCTAACTCTAACATGGATTGTGTTTGTCCATATTATAGATTTAATTCTAACAAGTTAAGTTTTTGATCTCCCAGAATGTATTATATTTAAAGTAGCAAATAACAAATGGAATCTACAGCTAAGAGGGAGGAGAAAATGCCACAAGGCTGAAGTGATGCCTGAGTCCTACATCAAGTGGTATCAGTGGAGTTGAAAGGCCTGTTGTAATTCTGGTTCTGCTACCTGTTAACAAGAACGAGTCACAGTAACTTTCTACATCTGTTTCTTTATTTGTGAACTAAGACCATGATCCTGCTGACCTTCTACTAGAGTTCTTGAAAGGATTAGGTAAAATGATATGTGTAAAATGCATGGAAGTTAGTTACAATTAATTATAATTTATGTTAATTACAATTAATGTTATCACTGTTATTATAGTGCACCTGACTGGGATATTCAGGGTAAATGAAAATGGCTCAACACACCCCTCAAGTCCCTTTAATTCCACTCCTTAGTGTGGTAGAGTATCCGGGAAGCATGGTCTCTCAGGGCTGAATCCACAAAACAGAAAGGACTCTGAGTATTTAAAACACAGTACATTGTATGCAAATGGTTTCTATGACAGAATAGTTTAGATGCTAAACAGAAAAAGAGATATGGAGGCCCTGGGGACAAAAGTCAGCTGCAGCAGAAAGCCCCATCCCATCCTAGTGGGAAAGACACAAGGAGGACTCAAAGGTGCTAGAACTGGTGAGCTGCTGCCCGGAGAGGTAGCCTGGGCAGGACAGATGGACATGTAGTAGAAGAGAGAGTGAGACACCCTGGTTGCTCCCCTCTTCCATTACTCGGTCCCCACTGATCTCAGAACCTGGGAAAATCAGTGAGCTGTTGTCCCACCCTACAGGAATGAGCTGGAGCTGGCCAGGAATGGAGATGTGGCCAAGTAGGCTCAAACATTCACAACAAGAAGAAAAAAATGGGGCACCTGGGTGGCTCAATGGGTTAAAGCCTCTGCCTTTAGCTCAGGTCATGATCTCAGGGTCCTGGGATCGAGCCCCGCATCGGGCTCTCTGCTTAGCAGGGAGCCTACTTCCTTCACTCTCTCTCTCTCTCTCTCTGCCTGCCTCTCTGCCTATTTGTGATCTCTCTGTCTTTCTGTGTCAAATAAATAAATAAAATCTTTAAAAAATTTCACAACAGGATCCTGTGACTCACACTAAGTAGAGGACCACTGAAGTTAGTGAGATTTCAACTCAAATGCACCCACAAAATCAGTGCTTTAAACAACAATTTATAAATATTGCAGGACTCTGAAACAGAAGTTTTCAGTATTCCCTTAGTTATAGAGAGCCATGGATATCTGTGCTGTGCATGTGTAAGGAGAGAAAAGGAGAGAGAGAGAGGGAGTACTTCCCAGTCCCACGCTGCATTGAGTCTCTTCTCCAGGCTGCTGTAGCTCAGCATACTTTTCTCTTTGTGTTCAAAACCTTGTACCGAATTTATTCTGTTTGTATCTGTTTCTCTTCCTCTGCTTTCCCCTAGAATGAAGTTAGTATGGGAGAGTTGAAATCATTTGTTCTTCACTCCATTATTATACAGTATCTGCCACATATCAGACATTTAGTAAATATTTGTTGAACTCAATTGAGACACTCAAAACAACCAGACTTCAATTCAACTTTATTGTTCAAAACTTACTGGAGAATAAAAAATGAGAAAGCAGGAGACTGCCAGTTCTTGGGAAGCATGAAAAGGAAATTTGAAAACTGAGGAACTAATTTCCTTCAATAGTACTGGCTATTTCATTATTAATCCTTAATGGGAGATTTTGGAATGAGTTCTTTGCCATGAAAATCTAAATTGATTTTTTTTCTTCTATTAAGATTAAATAGACCCTTTGTTATTCTAAATTTTGGTTTTGGGTCCCTTTTTTCTGTTTTTAAAAAATACGTTGATTACAAAAATATATTAATTCCTCTATATCACAATGCAAACAAATCAGATTATCAATCAATGTAATATCCCCTGTATTTGGTGAAATCATCTTGCCAGGTAGCCAGCAGATGTGGGCTCTGGGTGTGAGCATGTTCTAGCTGTCACACGTGTCACCACACTCACTGCCAGCTTGAAGTCCATTGATCTTAGTGACTTTAAAAGACATTTACTTCTCTCACTAATGCATGCTTGTCTCCCTGGAAGCTGTATCATCTGACAAAGAGCTATATTAAAGATGAAGATCTTTCTGTGAGTGAGGGTTGTATTTATGACACTGTGTTTCTTGCACAGAAATATGTTTCATGTTTGTTAAGATGGCCCTATGTAAATACGCACGGATGTCTGCAAACAGAGAAGAAAACCGAAATACATGTTGAAACTTGGACAAGTTTGAAATCACTTCTGAACCAGTTGCTATAAGGGTCCTGGTAGGAGGGTATGCAATTTGTGCATTTGTATTGTCCAATGCAAACTCAATGACTCAGGAAGCACTGTGCCTCCCACTTGCTTCAATGATTGCAACTAAGAAAAACCTCTATGAGGCATGTGCTCCTTTCCATCTCTGCTCTGCTCTCAGTTTCCAATTTTTCTCTTCAAACAGCTCAACATGAAGGTAGAAGGCACAGTGGGGGCATTGACTTTCGGTTCCTTTTACCTTTTACAACTATGTTGCTGACTGTGCATTTTTAAAAAGGTCTTAAACTGGCTACTGACAAAGTTGTTTATAAAACAGTAAGACTTTGATGTTCTTATTTTCTTCCTTCTGAAGTGTGCAGCGGCAGTGAAAGATCATGTAGACTGAATGACCTTCCCAAGGGTAACTTTTATTAGGAAGCAAATGAGTCTTGCCTTTCACAGATGTTTTTTCTAGTTTTTATATGTGCAGGTAACTCCAGAGGCAGGCTTCCTGTAAATAGACATTCCTTTGAGGCCACATGCTCATAATTCTTGCAAAATGAAATCAATGAAAGGTGGTTTAAAAGATCACCACTTCTTTACTATGAAATGACTTTCTTTATTTAATTATATCAAATAAATACATAACACTCTGATCAGTAATTAGTGACTGAAAGTATTTTATATTTACTGATAACAATAAAAAGGTCTGTTATATAGTTCTTCCTGGGAAATTTTAGCTTTTAATTACCTTCAATGGAAACCAAACAAAGTAACTGTATGACAGTGTCCATAAAATGAGCCAGTCATTTTTGAAATTTGAGAATGAATATTTTTTCAAAAGACTAGGTGTTTCTGGAATCTTTAGTGGATATTTCCTTGTCCCCAATTTTTCCTGCGTGTTGATTTTTTTTTTTTTTTGGCTTTTTTCTGGCTTTGAACTTCTGGATATCAGTTAATTTTCTTTTCAGGGACTGGGGCTGATGTTCCTGACCTGGCTTTTCCTTGTCCTGTTTCATCCCTAGTATAGACAGAAGTTCTCTGGTAGTTCCTCTGAAGCGAGGCTATAACTTTGACAATAATTTACTGAAGATTTGGAAATGATGGAAGTTTAATATTATACATAAGAGCTTGCATGCCATCTTCAGTGGGTTAACTTAAGAAGAAAGGGAACTCAAATGCAAATACACCTACCCTGGGTATCAAACTGGTATTTTTCTTTTTTTTTTTTTTAAGAAAAACTAACTTGCTAGGGAGATTAATTGTAAAATAGTTTGCTTTTACCCTCATCCCCAAATAGATGAGCAAGCTTGCTGCCTTTACTGGATACTTTACCCTCCTATAGACACACCATCTTGGAGCTGTCCATTTCAAGAGCAAGATACATAAGGCTTCATCGCTGCACTGAACACTTTCCACTTCTTCTCTGCACTACTTAAAACAAAACAAGTTTCCATGGAATGCCTGGGTGGCTCAGTTAGTTAAGCTCAGGTCATGATCACAGGATCCTGGGATTGAGTCCTGCATTGGGCTTCTTGCTCCATAGGGAACCTGCTCTTCCCACTGCCTGCTACTCTCCCTGCTTGTGCTCTCTCTTGCTCTTTCTGTCAAATAAATAAATAAACTCTTTAAAAAACAAAACAAGTTTTCTCTAGAAACATACTAATTTTATGTGAGAAACTGACCAAATTCAGGAACAGCAAATACTACTACCTTTACTAATTATTCCCATGGCTTTTTTGATGGTAAATACTGTTTATAACTCCAGCTTCTATTTTGTGGTGATTATCAGTTGCCATTTGTTAAAATATTTTAAAATAATTTATGTAAACAGTGATTTTTTTCACTTTGTCTATTTAGTCTAACAACTTGAAAGGAAATATAACAAGCATAAAATGCTTATACCTGATTTGCAATTTATTGATATTCTATAGTTATAAACTCTTATTCTCAGGAATTCTATTTTTTTAATTAAGCCTTAGTCATAAATATGAGAAGAGAAAGTTATAATAGAGAAAATTTTTTAAAATATCATCATAATCCCTTATTTAAATAAATTTAAAAAGCCCAGAATACACGCATACATACATATAAATACAGTTTAAAATTTATCTGAAATCTACCTAATATATCTATGCTAACAGTGCTTGCCATTTGAGTTTTTGAAAATAAGGTCAATATTTCCAGAATCTATACTATATTTTAAAAATTTCCTTTAGTGGTTATATATATAATGTGTTCAGGGTGATTTCTAATAATTAATTTGACTATTACAGGTATTCAAATTTTTGGCATGTAAAAACAAAAATATGTACCTTAAAATAAATATAGGAATTTTATTATTGAATTTTAATTTGGTTGCCATTCAAGAAATAGTGGAAATTTTAAAAAAAGAGTAATTGCAAAAAGCATATTAAATAAGTTGGGTATGATTATACAAAACAAACTCGAAAATAATTCATTCGGCATTCTATCTGGAATACAATTCCAAAGAATACTATGTGAACATTTTATTTCAACTTAAATAAATACATTTATATGATTACTGTCAAAAGTCATTTTAAGAAAAAAATTTAGATTCTCAATTCAGATTTCTAATCCTTTATGTCTTTCAGACAGTGCCATCAAATGACAAGGATCTGAAAGAAGGATATTTTAAAATTAACATTTGAATTCCTGACAATATTCCTGGGTTAGGAGTTCCTGGGTTAGGAGTGCATCCTTGGGTATTATTTAATAAGAGCTGTGCTCAATTATCCAATATGTACTGAGTACCTACAATGCATACTGCCAAAAAAATCAATCCTGTCCACAATGTACTTGCTGACAAATGGCAAGGGTCGTCAAAATGTTCTAAGATCTTGCCAAAATCATAAGTTCATATTTTAGATGAAAATTAAGAGTAACTAGTTGAGGGACGCCTGGGTGGCTCAGTTGGTTAAGCAGCTGCCTTCGGCTCAGGTCATGATCCCAGCGTCCTTGGATCGATTCCCACATTGGGCTCCTTGCTCGGCAGGGAGCCTGCTTCTCCCTCTGCCTCTGCCTGCCTCTCTGTCTGCCTGTGTTCTCTCTCTCTCTCTCTAATTAAAAAAAAAAAAAAAAAAAAGAGTAACTAGTTGACTTCCTATTTGTTCTTAGGAAAGTAAATATCCATAATTAAATACACAACTTCCTTTTGCGCACATTTTGAGCACTCATCATAAAGTTGTTCATGTGCATGGTAGCAGAAGTTTCATGTAAATCAAGGTAGAGTTCTTTGATTTTTTTTTAAAGATTTATTTATTTATTTTGGAGAAGGAGAGAGAGAGACAGAGAATCTCAAGCAGACTCTATGCTGAGGGAAGAGCCCACTGTGGGGCTTGATCTTATCACCATGAAATCATTACCTGAGCCAAAACCAAGAGTTGGATGCTTAACCTACTGTGCCACCTGGCATCCTGGTTGTCCACTCTTCGAACTTTTCTTTATCCCTAGATCCCAAGTGAATTTCATATCTTTTATCTGGCCTATTCTTGACTGATTATTTTAAGCATACTCTTCAAATTTAATATAGTTTTCATACGACATGATAAAAATAGTGATATACATTCAGAAACTTAATTCATTTGTAAATCTTTTATTATTATGAACCAATATATTTATTCCAATACCTCTCCTGACTTTATTATATCAAGGTTTTTTTTTTTTTAAGAATTTTTATTTATTTATTTGACATATAGAGAGAGAACACACACAGGAGGAGTAGCAGGCAGAGAGAGAGGGAGAAACAGACTCCCCGCTGAGCAGAGAGCCAAATGTGGGTCTTTTTTTTTTTTTAATATTTTATTTATTTATTTGACAGAGAGAGTGAGCACAGGCAGAGAGAGTGGCAGGCAGAGGCAGAGGGAGAAGCAGGCTCCCTGCCGGCAAGGAACCCGATGTGGGACTCTATCCCAGGACGCTGGGATCATGACCTGAGCCGAAGGCAGCTGCTTAACCAACTGAGCCACCCAGGCGTCCCCAAATGTGGGTCTTGATCCCAGGACTCTGGGAATATGACCTGAGCTGAAGGCAGTCACTTGACCAATTGAGCCACGAGGCGCCCTTATTATATCAAGTTTTAATAAGATATCTGTGAACATTTGTTGTTTTATTTCATAGTCTGACATTGCTTGGTGTTATAGAATACAATAAATATTAACATTATAACTTTATAAATTTTTAAATCCACTTAATCAACGTATATGTTTGTCTAAATCTATATTTATCTTTATCTGTATCTTAAATAATATTCCTAAAAAAACATTATCATCTAAATTTTATTCAAGATTCAATACAAAAATTGAAAAAATATGAAATCTGTCTGATTCTTAAATATAGATCCTCACTGTAAAATCATTATTGAGTGGTTATTGTTAAGTAGGGAGTAGTTACATAATATCTAAATATAAATATAATAACTGTAGTGCACCTCAATGATAGAATTTCAGGTAGCTTTTGTGTTTTCACTTTATAAAGGAGACCTGAAAAATTTACAGTGTTATTTTTTAGCATATGACTAGTTGTACAAACTATAAAAATGCAAAAAATGGGGCTCCTGGGTTGTTCAGTTGGTTAAGGGTCTGCTTTCAGCTTAGGTCATGGTCCCAGGCTACTGGTACTCAGCCCTGTATCAAGCTCCCTGCCCAGCAGGAAGTCTGTTTTTCCCTCTCTCTCTGCTTTCCTTACCACCCTACTCATGCTCTCTCTCTTTTTTTCCTCCCTCTCTCCAGTAAATAAATAAAAATCTTTAAAAAATACAAAAATGGTGATTTTAGAAATGAAATTTTGGAAATACACACCCATTTAAAGTTTTATGCAGATACACGTATATCTGACTTTCTGCTATTTCACTATTTGAAAAGTAAGAAAGAAAATCTAAAATTGTAGAGTGCAAACATTCCTACCTGGAGAACAAGCAATCAGGAAAAAGTATGAAATACTATGATATTGTCTGCAGCACTAATTCTTCATTAGCACTTCTGTCCAGCAACTTATTTATTAAATGATACAGACATTCAGTATATTTTCAAGTGTTCATAGGAGCATCCATGTCCATAGTTAACCTATGTTGTCAACAGTATTTTACAATATTATTTTTTATTTTCCCAGAAGCCTTTGGGAGTCATGGAAATTGAAGACGTTTTGCCAAGAGATTTTCCTCAGATTAGGTTCTGTTTATATTCTCACTAGAAACCACAAATTGAACTTCATGGGACTAATGCCAAACAATTGGGCACAAACAGAAGTAGAAGAAAAACACTCTATATTCAGCACAATACTATTTTAGGACAGAGGATTCAGGGAAACTTTGAGTCCAGTTGGAATTGCAGGGAGGATTAAAATGGCAATCAGTGCATATAATTAACCAAGCTGGAATTTGTTCAGGATACAGGGCCAAGTGTTCTTTTAATTATTCAGTTAATGGGCCTGTTCATACCAAAATAGCCACCCTACACTGAGTCTGGCAGCCTGTTTTGTAGGAGTCTGCCTTCATTTGTGCACTCTAAAACCACACAGAAGTTAATTGCTTATCTAATACCTCCATATTTGCGCCAAGATTCCAGTTACACTCATGAAGTTAGGTACGTGAGATGGTCATCCTTGGTATTTGGAAGATTATAGTAGATAAAATGGTTCTGCTTCTTTGGAATGTTTTGTGTATAGAGATTCCAGAACATGGAAACTTCATTTTTATGGACATGTCTGTCTTTAAATCTCAAAAAAAAAAAAAGCTTCCTCTTGGGTACCTGGGTGGCTCAGTGGGTTAAGCCTCTGCCTTCAGCTCAGGTCATGATCTCAGAGTCCTGGGATGGAGTCCCACATCGAGCTCTCTGCTCGGCAGGGAGCCTGCTTCCTCCTCTCTCTCTTCTCTCTTATGCCTCTCTCTCTCTCTGCCTGCCTCTCTACCTACTTGTGATCACTCTCTCTCTCTGTCAAATAAATAAATAAATAAATCTTAAAAAAAAAAGCTACCTCTTACCTAAAGGAGTCTTGAACAGATGGTGAACATTATTACTATTATATTTTTAGTAATCCACACAGTGACAGCATCATGATAAAATTAACTCTTCATAATTGTTCTCCCTCAGAAGATAATTTAGGTTATTTTATTAGTTGGTCATTCAGATGTTTTCACATATGCTTGGCCTCAATTTCTAGTCAATTTGCTGTTTTTCACATTTTATTTTTATGCCTTGATATCCTTTAAATAAGTGAAATTCTTCTACCTACTCAGATATCTTCTCCTGAAAAAAAGATTTACATGAATTATGAAATGCTTCCACTTCCCTATAAGTCACTAATGCCCCCAAACATTAAAGAGACTCATATAAATTTTACTCAAGCCCTGCAGTACAAACAAATGTGTGTTGAGCATCCACTCCTCCAGGGAATTATGGGAAGTATAAGGCAGTTTGTTTCAATTTCTCCTTATTATTACACTGGCTCTGAAGTGACTGATGCCGACAAGTGTTCAATTCTTCGCTTGTGTTCCTCCTTCCCTCTAGCACTGCCTCCTCTCTCTTTTCTACAATCTGTCTCTAACTTCCACTACCGACTCAGGAAAGTATTTCTACATTTATTAAAACAAGTTTGCCATCCTTAAAACATACCATAAACACAAAGTTATGTAACACAACTGCTAACACAACTAGTAAAGTGAAAATCGGATTAATGGATTGCTTTAATATAGGCTAAGGGATTTAATTCAATTATGAGAGGTTTCTTTTGAGGATTAAAATAGCTGCTTCAGGGACGCCTGGGTGGCTCAGTTGGTTAAGCAGCTGCCTTCAGCTCGGGTCATGATCCCAGCGTCCTGGGATCGAGTCCCACATCGGGCTCCTTGCTCGGCAGGGAGCCTGCTTCTCCCTCTGCCTCTGCCTCCCTCTCTCTGCCTGTGCTCGCTCTCTCTCTCTCTCTCTCTAATAAAATAAATAAAATCTTTAAAAAAAAAAAAGCTACTTCAGACATCTTTCTTCCTTTAGTTGACTTTGAATATGGTATAACTTATGGATATCTATACAGATAACAGTAAATAGTTGAAATATGCTTTTTCATTTCAGGGTTAAACATGTAAGAGGGTCATTAATAAGTTTCAAAGTGTTCAAACGGACGTGACAAACATGGTGAGGCTCTAAAAACAAAATAATATTAATAAAGTGGTTTCACGCATCTATTTTTCTCTGAGATAAGACAACAACACTGTTCTTACCTACTTCACCTCTCTTAATGTTCACAATGACCCTTTGAATGAGAAAAGGAATTTTAAAAAGCTGAGAAAAATGATACTCAGATGATCTCACATGCATTAATAAATGGCAGAATTAAAACTTAATACCAGGTTTTTCAGATGAACAATTTCAATATACTAACATTTTCGAGATATCATCATAATTTTGTAGGAGAATATACCAGTTTATTTTTATTTTCACTTTGGGAAGCTGAATTAGAATCAGTTAGTCTACAATATGAAGACAAATTTGGGGTCTGTATAAAAAACTATGAATTAAGGAGTTATGGTGACAGTAAAATAAGAGATAATGTCAGGAGTCCTGATTTTTACAAAAGGTTTCATAATAGCCCAAATCCACTGACATCAACACTTACCGAGAGAAATTCCTCAAACAATTTTCCAGAATACATTAATGAATAGGTAAGGCATAAATAGAGAGTAATGAAAAAAAAATAAAACATTTGATCAGATACAATTACCAGAGGAATTTTAATTCAGAAGCTGCCAAACTAAATTTTAAGAAAACTAATGGTTGTGCAGGTGTTTTGGACTCGTGAGGGAATGTTGCATTCCAACTCTCTCTCCCTGGTTGATTAGTGCTAGTCTTTTCTGAAGACCCCGGATATTAACATAAATTTTTCTTTTGGCAAAAACACTGTCTTTCAGATGTAAGAAGACTAATGCTACCATATTGCCTAATACAAAATTTATTGCTGTACAAAACCATGAGAATGGGCTGGCAAAGTTAAAACAGTAAACTGTGGATTTTGCTTTAGCACTTTGAAGAGTGCCACAATTCAACACATTTGTTTTCTAAATCCTCAAAGAAAATATATTTTCTGGGAAGATCCTGTGTGCTATTTTATGGTTTTATACATACTTGGCATCACAATAGATTCCAAGAGCTGAGCAGACCCACACATCAGAAGAACAGCTGCAAAATTTAGTAAGTAGCTATCAGTTTTATTGGTCATTACAGCTGACTATAGGGCTGTATTTTTAGTTCTCCTTATCCTTTTGACTTTTTAATAGAACTAAGTAGACAGATGGCAGAGAATGAAACTTCCTTCATGGCAAATCTTTGAGAGCCAAGGTACTGATGTCAGAAAGGGGAGAATTAGGATTATGTTTTTGGTGGGCTATTATCAATTATCGATTGGTATAAGTAAACCAATTTTTTGAACTATTATACTCAGTACAAGAAGTATGACAACTTGGGAGAAAAGAGGATAGGATGTCTAAATTCCTCAAATGTCTTTAATCAGGGACACAAAATTTGTATCTCAAATTTCACTCATAAAGAGAATGAATTTTGTTTCAGTGTTAATCCAAAATCCTTCGCCACAAAATCTTACCTTCATCATATAAAGAACATACCCATGACAACGATGATGACTGGTTGGCTTATTCCAAAGTTAGTGTGTTGTTACCACAATCAAGGGGACCAGATTTTAAACAAAGTGCTGTTTAAATTAAATAATAAAAAGTAAATGGCAGAGTGCGGGGTTCAGTTTTCAAATATGTACTTAAGAAAAATAAATAAATGATTCTTCTACTCAGAACATTTCTGTACCAGTTTTCTATTTACATTATTCATTTTTTGAGGACAGGGATGATTTCTTATTCATTGTCATGTCTCTAGCCTCTACAGTATACTGAAAAATGTTTGTTGAAAGCATTTTTTATTTCAGTGACAAAATGTATCATTGCCTTTATAATTTAAAAGTCAGAATTTCCTTATTTGTTAAGTTATTGGTTTCAATCCAGCAGTAATTGCAGGAAACTAATGGAACCAACAAAAATTCCTACAAATTTACCAATTGCCATTCTCTAATGTTAAAATCTGAATTTTTTTGATGCATATTTGAAATAAATTTGGTGGGACGCCTGGGTGGCTCAGTTGGTTAGGCAGCTGCCTTCGACTCAGGTCATGATCCCGGTGTCCTGGGATCAAGTCCCACATCAGGCTCCTTGCTCAGCAGGGAGCCTGCTTCTCCTTCTGCCTCTGCCTCTGCCTGCCACTCTGTCTGCCTGAGCTTGTGTGCTCTCTCTCTCTCAAATAAATAAATAAATAAAATCTTTAAAAAATTGAAATAAATTTGGTTTCAGAATATGAAAAATGAAGGTCAACAAGAGCTAATTACATATTTTTATTTTTTTGATATAAATGTTAGTTACTAACCTATTAAAAGTTAAGTGCATAAACACAAGCATAAATACAAAAACATAGGATCTAGGTATCTACAGGGATATAAAAGTCAGAAAAATTTTAAAACTCCTTTAACCCAACATCTTCCAACTTCAAATTTCTACCTTCACCATAATAATATAATATCCCTCACAGAAAGTCCAAACCTACAACCTTAAGTAGTTCTTAACTTGGAGATAATGAAGAGGTTGTTCAGGATAGTGGTGTGGAGGAATTGTGAAATTATGAGACTCACTTGCATGATAACAACCTAGCCTGTTGCAGCTTTATGGTGATCAGCAGAAGACAAGAGTCCTCTGGGTCAGAAACAAAGGATGTTTTTATTCACCAGACATCAGTTCCTCTTGCCTTACAAATTCCATGAGACAATGCAGAGGGGGTGCTCTTTTGATGTTGCATACACAGTGGAGTTGTGTCATAGCTAAGAAACCCTAAGCTAAGGAAGTCCTAATCTTTTAAATATGGTTACAAGGAAACTTGCCCAACCTTTGCTTGGAAGAAGACTACCTTCATTAGAAACTCAGCACTCTGCCCAGGTGGCCAGGACTATATGTTTTGAGACTTGTTCTTATACAAGTCTCTATGCAAAGGTAGTCTGGAACAGAAAATATGCAGAAATATGACAGTTCCATGGAGAGTTAGCTTCCAACAGTGTGATAGATAAACATACCTGGATTTTATTATTTTTTTCAATAACATGAACACCCCCCCACACTTGTTGGATCAAACAAGAAAGTGGGAACTTTCACTTGACTTCCATATCTTTTTCTCCTCACTCATCTACTCATCAATCCTGTTTATGTATCGAGGGCTTTTCAAGGATGTTCACTTTAATCTATTTCTGTTGCTATTATTTGAATCTAGTTCACCATGATCAGTAGCTTGGTTTCTTGCAAGAGTGATTTTACAGGTTTGCCAGACCCAAGTCCTATTCAGCACTAACCCTTTTTTCATAAATGCAGACAGGATGGTTTTTCTAAAATGCAAATCTGATGAGGTTACTCTCTTGAAGAAGAGACTTAGAAGTTGCCTTTGCCTTCAAGAAGCAATCCCTATTGCTTTAAATGTCTCTCAATGTGCTGAGTTTATTTTTCCTCTCAATGTCTTCTCTGACCCCTGCCCCTCACAGTCAATGTTGCAGCTCTACTGAGGTATTTAACATTCCAGAGCTATGCACATCCCATTTTTCCTTCCTAGGATAAACTACCTAGACCTCCATTCCTTTTGCAAAGCTGACTAATATCTGCTCTTTTCTCAAGACTCAGCTTAGATGTTATTTACTTTCTACAACCTATTTGACACTTCCCATTTCTGATTATGCAACTCCATACTTTGCCTTTTTTAACATCTCTTATCATGCAGTAATTAAATTGTTTATTAAACTTGTTTTTAATGTTTCACCAGGCAATAAATTGTAAAGTGATAGATAACCAGGACCCACCCAGACTGGCATATGGTACTCAATCCTAAATGCTTATTGAATATATAAATGGATGAAGGAATGAATAAATGAGTGAATAAATATCTAAAGAGATGCTTACGTTGATGGGAGATACTCGAAATAGAAATGTACTCCAGGAAAGATGCAAACTTATCAGAATCAGTCCTATTGTTGGCTATTACTTTTAATTTTTTTCTTTCTTTCTTTTTTTTTTTTTTTCCTGCGATCACCCACACATGACATTGTTTCAACCTTACTGGTATATACAATTATGTCACTTTGCAAAGAGGATTTTTAAATGTCAGCCAACTCTGACTTCTTAGAATTTTAAACACTAAAAAGAAGCAGTGGGAAAATACGACAGGTGGATATGTGTTGAGGATTAGAGTACACCGGGGATTGAAATGGAGCTACCAATCTCATTAGCTGTCTTCTGAGCTGCCGAATTCTACCTAGGTCCCTAAGGTGAAAGGCTAATAATTAATTCAATTTACTATCTATTCTGTGGAAAGCTCCAAAGGTTAAGATTATGGAGGACTGATGAGGACAATCTTTTATATTGTTTAAATTGCTATTTAAATTTGAATTAGATTCTAATGGTGACAGTTTGAAACTGACACAGTTTAATTCATTTATCACATTCCAAATCCTGCCTACCTGAACTCACTTTAAAGTATGTCTTAAATAAGCAGTCAGTCAGTGCACTTACTTGTCCATTTGTATTATTTGCTTGGAATTCAAATATGAACAGCAATTACAAGCCTTGTCACCTTTTTTGTTCACTTTCCATTATTTTAGCTTTCTCTGCTCTGGGATCCCCATTGTCCATGATATAATTTTTTTTTACTGATAACATAACTCATACTTCCCAGCACACAGTATTCTGGGGATAAAATTAGATGACATAATGCTGAAAACAACAATCACTAACATTTATACAGTGTTTATGATTTACATATATGTATATATTCACATACACACACATACATATATACATACATATATATGTATATAGTGATTTGATCCCCTGAACAATCTTGTCAGATGGTTATTATTATCACTCATATTTTAGAGATGAATAAACTGAAGATAAGAGAGCAATATTTTCCCAAGTTCATATTACTAGGGAATGACAGAACTGCCTTTCAAAGTCATAGGAAAATTTGCCTACATTCACCCACATTTGCTTCCTTGAGATTCGAGCACTCCACAGGTTCCTTCAAATCATTTTGGGAATTCTGAGGCAATCTGGCATTTCGCCCACAGTCTTGAACTTGGAGACCGTGTGGCAGTTGCCATTTCCCCTCTATGCCTGCCCTCTGGGGATACCTGTTGCTTTGCCATGGAAGTTCCTCAAAACTGTGTGTGAGGGTATGTGCTTCATCCATCATATCTGCCATAGCCAGTGCCTGCCAAACACGGTCTTACATCTGTCATGGGCATCAGTACTGCAGCAAGAGCACTGTGGACTGAATGCAAGCGGGAGTGTCTGCTAATGCCAAAAAGTGCTCAGATTGATCCTGCGAACCAGGATCAACCAGTTCCCATTTTTTGGTTTTCACTCAAGATACTCTTGCAGGTCATGGTATTTGGGTTTAGCAAGAGCCCCCAGATGCAGAGATTAGGTACATGAGAAAAAATACTGGAATATTGAATCCTTTTTTCCTTTGATAAAAGTAAAATCATCTGAAAGAAATGTATTTAATCTCAAATCTCATTATTAATATATAAAACATTAATTTTAGTTGAATGTTCTGGATATGTCCTTAGTAATTAAATTCTTTTTTAATAGATAACTGCAATGAGATGTTAATGATTAAGCTGAATATTCAAAACTTTATGCTTGCTCAGAACTAAAAATAATTGATTAGAACATTTTTGCTAAATAAATGACCACGTTATTTTTTTAAGTTATATTTTAGTAATATTTAGGTAACGTTGAACACTATTTGAAAGAGTACAATGGCCTCATGTTCCCCAAAGAGTAAACCACTATTTTCATTAATAAAAGATCTGATATGTCACATTATCATCTCTGGGTTGTTGAATAAAATAAAGATTAGCCTCACCTGGCACGATCAATTCAAAGAAACAAACTCTATATGTTATTTTCGCTAAAAAGGTTAAATGAAATGTCAGTTATTAGGGAATTTCAGTACTTGGTTGATTTTTAATGCTCTGATACAGCAAATAACACTTGCACTGATCTTTCAGAATGGCAGTATTTTGCAGAACATAAATTGAATCTTTGTAATGGCTCTGAAAAGTTCAGTGATTATATCATTCTCAGGTCCATGAATATGAGTGATTGTAGTAGTGAGATAATTTTTTTGTTAATATATTTTTCTCTTTTTAAAAGAAAATAACTCATATTTTGAATATAATATATATCATTATAGCTTATGTTGGGTTAAGATTCTGAGAATCTATATAAACATATTTAAATATAATTATTTTGATTTTTTGCATCAACATATTAGAAATTCTTACATTATGTTAAAAGTTAATATTAATATAAACATTTTAAATATACATATAAATGTGAAGAACATTGAGTAATAAAGAAAACAGTTAAGTGTAATGCCCTACCAACTTAATTTGATTCTCATTTCCTTTCATTGTATCAATAAATGGTTTTAGAGAGTCACAAACTTTTCAAAAATTATTTGCCTTACACCAATTTCAATAAAAATTCCTAAACTGCATTTTACTCTTACTTATTCTTTCTTAAGGTGTAATTATATCTACATATAAAGTCACCTTTACCTATTTGACCTTACACACACAAAAATAAAACCAAAGTTATGAAAAAACTAGTGTAAAGACACTCTAATTTTTTATTCCTCTGGATCCCAGGAGATTTACCTAATGCTTTTGTGGCATGAAATAAAGGCAAGTTTTTGTATCTGTTCTGCTTTTCTTTCTTAATCTATTTATAACAAATTAAAAAAAACATACACAAGGTTTTGTTTTGTTGCATAATCATTTTCTTTCATTCACTGCAAATATAATAATCAATTTTCCCCAGTTCAAGAAAAAATCACCATTATGTATTGTAATCAGTGTTATGATCAGTGAGGCACAGGTATCATTAGCAAGAATTCAAATGCTTGGACACTTCTTACAGTAGTATATAATAGTGTATCATCTGTTAAGTTATAAAAATACAAGAACAAGCTTAAAAATGGATCTGGTGTAATTAATTGGTATTTATTTATCCATCAACTTAATAACTGTTTATTTGTTTGAAATTTTAAGCAAATAGAAAATTTAAAATTCTACAGTGCAACCATGTGTCTTTTTCCTTCTTCCTGCTCCCCTAGTTATCTAAGTCTCCTCAGAGCACACTTCAGGTAGAAATATTATCATCCATCTTTTATCTTGGAATCAATGTTTAAAATGCACCTCATTATGACAATAGAAAATAGATATGAGTTTCTTTACTTGACTTTGAGCTCTTTGAAAAGTAGAATCTATTGACATCTTAACAAGTCTTTTATGCTTATCACCTAGAATGACTGCTGTATGTACTTTGTTCAGCAGATGCATTAAAGAAAAAGTTATATTATACACTCATAGATTTCACAAGACACAGAGATCCTAGAGATCATCTAAAAAGAGGTAAGAATTTCCTTATCAAGATAGGTACAATCTAAAACTGTGCTATTTGATGATCGAAGTCTGTTGATAGAGTCATCCTAGATATTTTAGTTTTTGTCTAGAATTCTTCTATGAAATTATATATAAGATGAACTTTTAACATACTTTCGTCATTATACATTCAGGTTTATGGACATTGTGCTATTTGGCTTATTTACACACAAAATAATGCAACAATTACAACCTCATCGGAGCTCAACCTTTTTTGGTTTCCTGTTGTTCCGTAGAGCAACAAAGATTCCTTCCCCACACCAAATTCTCTTTAGTGGTTTGCCATTTGCTGTGTTCTTGTGAGTCTTTTCAGAATGTGATTTGGAATTGAAGTTCATTGTTTTCTCTGTTTAGTCCTCCTATCAGGGATAGATTTTCTTGACACATGTTTGGCACGAGGTGTATATATTCTGTGTGGTGTCTAATATATATGGCTCTACAATTGGAAAACTATGCTCTGTAACCCAGGTGGTATTGCACAGAATGATTTCACCAGTATTGATTTAAGCAGTTGATGGTTGCATTGGAGAGGGAAAGTCATTCAATTGTATCAAAGGGCTTTCAGTACAAAGCAATTGGTTAAGCTTGTACTAAATGACATTTTCAAAAGATGTCTTGAGTAATAACCTTAAATTTAATTCTAAGGTTTCCTCTATTTATTGCATTTTGCCTTCTCATTTAGTTAAAAATTTTTAAAGAAAACAACAACAACAAAAAAAAGGTTTTGCAAAGGGGTGCTTGCTAAGCATTAAATTCACTAAGAAATATTATTTTTTCTACTAACAAATTTTCTCAGCTGGCATGTGAATTTGGTGGATATAATAGTAGTCAGCTTTCTTAGAGAAATAGCACAGCAGTCTGTTCTTAGATTCCTATTTTGGGCATAGTTTAGAATAGTCACTTGCTACAAGTTTCTTATAGAAAAATATCTTTATATTCTGGAAGCCTGCCTCAGGTTTTTAATTTAAAATTATTCACATTAGTTTGAAGCCATTGTTTCAGCTATCATTTCTGTGGATTCTAAGGTACCCAAGATCTGGGAAGTCTTATATATTTTAACCAAAATCTGGGAGGTTTTTATGTATGACACATTTAGACAGCTATTAAAACATGGCAAAACTTCTTCATTGCCCATTGCCCATTGATTGACATTAATGGTCCTTGAATTGCCTTGGTTTGTCTTTTTTTTTTTTTTTTTTTCAGGTAACTTACAACATCTTAACCTGATTTTACCTACTCTTTATGATTATTATTTACTGTCTAGCTTTTCCACTGAAATTTAAGTTTCATAAAAGCAGGAATCCTTATACATTTAATTCAGTCATATATACCAAATGCTTAAGACAGAGAAAACACTCAGTAAGTAGTGCTGAACAGATGAAATCTGTTCATTCATGAAAATATGAATAATGATGGATTCTTCTAAAGAACATCATTTATTAAGCAATGACTACATTAATATCTGTATACTATTTCTGATGAAGAAACAATTAAAGGTGCCCTTATTCTAGAAGAGTATACTAAGATAAATACTAAATGAAAAAAACATAAATAATTATAATATGGTTCAAGAAGAAAGTCAAGAGAGTTTCAATTTCTTCTGACAAAAGTGTCAGGAAAAATTTTATGGTGAGGGACCCAAGTACAGCCCTGAGGTGAAGGCAAAACTGTTAGACTTCTTCTCTAGAGCTTTCTTCATCACCAGTTTCTGTGGGAGGCTTAGTAATCCTCAGAGTTCTGGGGCCTCTTCTTAAGGGTGGTGATCTTCTTCCCAGTCTATTTTTGTATGGACAGCATACAAGAACAATTATCATTTTACAATTTCCTTGAGGTTCACTTTTTCATTTATTAAAATAGACATGACATTTTACCTGTGGATCATTGGATGTTTTAATATTGTGGTGTTTACAAATGTGAATCTGCCCTGTTATTATTCATACTTCTAGATTTCTTGAGAATTTTTGTAAATTTTGTTTAAAGGACTGTATCTATTTCTAGTTTATGTGTCTATATACTGTTTTTATTTATATAACCACATATACATACACTTATATTTACATATTACGTAGGTATATGTACTATATGTATATTTATATTTACATTTATAAAAGTATATGCTGTTTACAAAAATATTATATATATAATATATGAGAGAGAAAGAGAAATGTAGGAGGAGAAACAGAGAAATCAGGAGCCTACAATCCTGTCCTTTAAAAAACACCTACTTCTGGATATCAAAGAACTAGTTTCATGAACAATAGTGTGCTGGGCTAACAAATACTGCATAACTATGTAGGTGAATTGGGTAAATTGGACCATATGAACAACTCTTTTTATCAGTGTTAGGAATAAGCCAGAGCCTAGAACTAAATGGTTTGATTTATGTTAGCTATTTCTCTAAACTCATGACCAAAATAACTGTATGGCTTTAGTAGTAGTAGAAAGTAGATCTGTAAAGATCTACCAAGAAAGTCGAACAAAACTCAAGAGACCCAGGAAGCCAGAGAAAGTCCCTCCATGCCCAGAGCTCTTACCCAAGCATTCTTGCCTAGGCATCTCCTGAGCAGAAGTGCAGGCCAGCTGTTCCCTGGAGAATAAGTAGACGGAGGGAATAAAGGCCATAAAGAGAGAGAGATGGCTGTGTTTTCGTTGAGTAGCAGTAGTCCCTAGTCCTACTTATAAGTCCAGGTCTCAGGGAAGAGAAGGGTCAAATAGGAACCTTCGTCCCGTAAATTCTGGACCCTAATCTAGGCCCTTGAACTTGGTTGATAAGGGGCTGTTCTCCTGGAAAGTAAAGTAAAGGAAAGAGCAGAAGAGGATGGTGAAGGAGACTTGTTTCGCTGGACCCTGTAACTGACAATACAAATTGAAAAAATATGAATATATAATAGAATTCCAACTTATAAAATACAGGGGAAAGGTTGATGTTAAACTTCAAATGGAAAAGCCTCAAAAGGAACAAATAAAGAATGAAAATTAAGTGGCAAAATCCTTTGTTCAGTTTTTAGACAACAAAAATTCCATTTACATTATAAACAAACACAAAGATATTCTTTTTATTTTATTTTATTTATTTGATAGGGAGAGACACAGTGAGAGAGGGAACACAGGCAGGAGGAGTGGGAAAATCAGAAGCAGGCTTCCAACTGAGCAGGGAACCCGACGCGGGGCTTGATCTTAGCACCGTGGGATCATGACCTGAGCCGAAGGCAGATGCCCAACGACTGAGCCACCCAGGCGCCCCAACACAAAGATATTCTATATCATTTTCATGTTACAGAAATAAATTTTGTAATAGGAAGTAGTATATCTTTGCACATTAACCCTATATGTGTTTTAGCTGGTGTTGAAGAAAACAATTTCATTACTTCTTGAATCTGCTAATCTCAAAACCTCCAGAATGAGTTTGGCTAAGTGCAGAGAAAAGTTAAGGCTTTAAAAATGCTGAGGTAGGAAAATGAGCACTGGAGGGCCATTCTCTTTGACTAGCTTTTTCTTTCATGCTCTTTCACCTCTCTCTTCTTTTTGTATTGGCTTTTTGTTGTTGTTGTTGTTCTAGGAAAGGCAAGATCTGAACATAAATTCTGACGCTCTATAGAGAAGATTCGCAGACAGCATATGTTATGAAATTTCTTCAAATGGTTGTGGCTTTAACCTTATATATGCTAACACAAATTAACAACAGCAAATGACTCATTAACTATTACTTAATATTTTTTGGCCTTACATTTATTTTGTTAACACTTAGCAGGTTTTATCAGGTATTTTGAACTTTGGAAAGCTTCATATTTCAAAAGATTTTGTTTACATGTAGTTTGTACACATCATCTTCAGTATTTTACTCACTGTTGATAATGCTTTGTAATGGATCTATTTCTGATCTATTGCTTATATAAACTAAAAATAGATTGAAATATACAATTTGCTTTCCTAATGAAGTTTACTAATTATTTATTTACTTAAAAAAGTATGCATACTTTTAAAGATAATTGATTTTATTATCAGAAATTGAATCATGGATATTGGAGATTAGGGTTCAGTTTTCCCTTACCTACTATATTGAGTGAGAAAAAAACTTAAGAATATGTGTAGTGAAGTAAAAATGTGTATTGTTCAACACTATTTAACATTTTTGGTTACTCATTTGGAGACTTATTTTATCTTCAGTGTGATAAAATAGTTTTTCCTTAAAATATGCTTTAATTTCTAATGGAAGATGAGTCATTTTTGTGCTGTCCTTCTGGATTTAGCTCTGATATATGAGTAAATAAGTGTTGCCCAGGGAAAGTATATTTTTAAGAAAGGAGAAGAAGGTATTGTTTAAAAATTATAGGTTTTAGGGGCACCTGGGTGGCTCAGTGGGTTAAAGCCTCGGCCTTGGGCTCAGGTCATGATCTCAGGGTCCTGGGATCAGTAGGGCTCTCTGGGCTCTCTGGGCTCTCTGCTCGGGGGGGGAGCCTGCTTCCCTTCTTCTCTCTCTGCCTTCCTCTCTGCCTACTTGTGATCTCTGTCTGTGAATAAATAAAAATCTTTAAAAAAATATAGGTTTTATATGGTTATATGGGCTCTGATTCAGATAGGAGTGTGATAGGTAGCCTCTAAGATGTCCCTACTAATCTCTACCTCTTGGTATTTTTGACCTTGGGTAATCTCTTCCCCTTAAGGAACTGCTTCTGACCCATAGATTAAAAGTAAAAGGATGTCATTTCCATAACTAGGTTAAAAAATATTGTGTTTCTGTCTTGCTAGCTGAATCTCTTTATTGCTGTCTTGGTTTGAATGCTTTGAAATAATGAGCTGAGTTTTGGAGAACCTCATGTAACAAAAAACCAAAAAAACAAAAAACCTGAGGCCCTCAGTCCAATAATCTGTGAGGAACTGTGTCCTGTCAACTATGTGAACTTGGAAGACAATCTTTCTCCAGTCAAAACTTAAGATGACTGCAGTTCAGGAACACTTTGCAGCCCCAGAATAAAAGACTCAAGTCAACTGAGCCTGGATTCTTGATTCACAAAAACTGTTGTTTTAAACTATGGGGTTTTAGGGTAATTTTCTAGGCAATAGTAGATAATCAATACACTGAGATATAAATATGTTTCCTTATTTTGCCTGCAAGGTATATGAGATAACAGAATATTTCATTATGGCTTATGTAAAATCATGCTTTAGAATCTATAATTAATGGGGAGATAAACATAGGAGTTTGTGATGCTTAAATACTACAGTTTCATGCTTAGCATGTGTTTTATGCATGTGCTTACATTCTAATGTAATTTGCATTATTTTAGATGCATCATGTGTGACAATTGAAGTGTGCATATTATTTTGGAATAATCTTATCTGTAGTTAGTAGAGGTTATTTAATAGCAGATAATATTTGAAGAAACAGCTATTATAAATCTCATATTTTATAAACATTCTTAATTTCAAATTTCATACATGTGGTTTAAAAAATAATTAGCATGGATTAATGGCTAGCTTTCAAAATAAACCAAAGATCAATTTATTTTAAGGTAACAACACTTCCTCTATTTGAGAATGTTTTGCTTATTTTTAAGATGATTCACTCGTATTCAGAGACAAATTTGAAGACATTAAACCATTATCATGACATGTGGTGAATCCTAACATGTGCTTATTGCTTTGCTGAAACATGAGAAAGAGTGTATACAGTAATAATATTTAAAATGCACGGCTTGTGTTTGACTCTGGGTGACAAGCAAGTGACAATGATAGATCCAAATGCAATCCCGACTTAGAGCGTCAATTAGGAAAATGGCAAAGGCCTTTCCAACATTATAAATTACTCTGTGAATGCCAGTAACAAAAGCTCTCACTGCCAGTAATTTTGCATGATTACAGTTTGGACAAAAGATAGCTGATGAAGGTGAAGCCTTATTATTTATGATGCTGAAACATATTTCTTACCAGATGTATGACTTTAGCATAATCAAAACAATTTCTATGACTAAAACACACCTAAGTGAAACAAATTGTAGACTGAAGCCACATTTTATGTCTTTAAATTACGGCACTAGTATTTTTTTGAGATATTAAGATCTAAGTTCTTAACATTCACATAGCAGGTTCTTTTCTATGAAAAGACATATATGCATATCTTGATTATCGGTTGCATCAGTTACTGACGATGACAAATGAATCATTATAAGATTAGCTGCCTCTTCAGAATGCCTTAGGATATATATATATACTCTGTTAGCTTTAGATTTTCAGGAAAGAATACAAAGCTTACATTTTACTTTGTGACAAACAAGTGGACGATCTCTTATAATAGAATTTATAAAGTATTTATGTTACCCTTAAAACATAGTACATTTCTGGACTCCCTGTTGCTCATGGTGTGATGTATTGTTTGCTGATGCACGTGCTAATAGTGTCAAGCATCTCCCAAATAATTATACTGTAAGTTCATCACTCTGACCCTTCGACCATCGGTTCTTGAGTGTCATCTTTAAAAATGGAAAACTTTAAGGATTAAGGAGGATCTGATTTTTTTTTTAGGTTCATAAAATTTAAAGTTAAAAACTACCTTAAATTTTATGAACTTTAAGTCCTGTATTTTCCTTCTATGGAAACAAGAGCTCAGAAAAGTTAAGTGAATTCTTTGAGGTCAGTAAATTGGAAACTTCAAATAATGTCATGAAAAGTCAAGATCTATTAGTAGAGCAAAATGTCTTTTTGAAAGACAGTTAACACCATAAATAATTGTTCTATCCTCTGTGAATACTTAGTATCGGGTAAAAAAAATCTAGAAACCACTCTAGATACTTCAAACAGAAAGGGGTTTATCTCAAGGTATTGATTACAAAGACATTAGAAAGTGCTGGAAGGGACATCATGAAGGAAGATACTGCTGAACACAGAAAATAACTGGCTTCTTGCTTCCAAACTCCCATCATTTGTGCACTGAGGAAAATTGAAGAAGATAGAAGACAAGAGAATCTTAGAACTGGTTTGCAGGCTTCAGCCCAAGAGGTATAAAAGGAATTATAAAATTGATTTTGGAATGGATTGTCAACAGGAATGACATAATTAGTAACAGATACTTATGATTCCTGTAAAAGTAATGCATGTTCTCTGTTCTACAGTATTTCCATAGAAATACCAACATTTTAATGATTTTTCCTCAGTGGTCAAGTTAGGAAAGAGAAAGGGGGACAGGTTTAATTTTCAGTTCATATCGAAATAGAGAAATTATATTTCCAGCCAAATGAAGCACACATCAATATTGCTTCTACTTATGAATGGCATAGAGAGCTCATTCCTTACTTAAACTGTGGACAGATGCTCAGCATTGAGAGAAATGGAGTTTTTTCTGTCCCAACAAGATTTGGCTGTGCCCCCAAGTAGAGTTTCTCTTTTGTCTGTATACTTACCTTGAAACGGATCTCAGATCTTTAGATTGCTACCGCATAGAATTTACTTAACAAGAGATCAATTTAGCAACAGTGTTTTAAGCAAAAATAACCTAAGAAAGACTAAGGAGAGGTCTCCTTCAAAATTTAAATTTAGATATCTCTTTTAAGCTTTTCTTCTTATTGGGGAGCCTGAGTGGCTCAGTTGGTTAAGCAGCTGATGATTGATCTCATGGGTGGTCATGTGTGAGATGGAGCTTCATGTTCAGTGAGAAGTCTATTTTAGATTCTCTCTCTCCTCTACCTCTTCCCTTCCCCCACTTGCTCCCTCTCTCTAAAAACAAACAATTAAATCTAATTTTTTTTTCTTACTGTTTAATAAGAGTTCTGCCTCTTTTCAATATAGCCTCTAATATCTCTTTCCTATCTCTTTGGAGTAATTTAAATCTTACTTCAAGTCTTCAGAGTATATTCACCAGCAGACACACAGGCCAGCTTTTCCAGAACTCTACATGTTAAAGTTCATTTTTCCCAGGAAGAAGAGAAGAAGTTTATTTCTGTGTAGGAAGTTTCCTGGAGAATGAATTTGGGATCAGTATTTGCAAGGAGCTAAAGAAGCAGGAAGTAGAAGGTGAGCTCAGATGCAGTCACAGCAAAGGCTTCAGCCTCCTTCAAAAGGAGTTCTGGACCCAGCACAGTTCTCCCTGAACTGGTATAAAGCAGCTGAGATTTTACACCTCTCACATAGACTAGTCTTGGATGTGGCTTCCGCATGACAAGGGTGTGACTTTGGATGATGATTTCTTCAGCCAAGGGCAACCATCCTGAAGAGGTATTAAACTATGAGCTGCCAACCATTAACACTATCAGGGTCTGGGGAGATGAGATGTTCTGAAGGAGAGTTCTGGGCTTGCACTCAGTGTCTATGACTAGAGGGATGGTAGAGTCTCCTGTATGCTGACTTTTTCTTTTTTTAAGATTTTATTTATTTATTTGGCAGGCAGAAATCACAAGTATGCAGAGGCAGGCAGAGAGAGAGGTGGAAGCAGGCTCCCTGCTGAGCAGAGACCCCCCGATGCAGGGCTTGATCCCAGGACCCTGGGATCATGACCTGAGCCAAAGGCAGAGGCTTTAACCCACTGAGCCACCCAGGCACACACACCCTTTTTTTTTAAATGGGAGTTTTAACCATATTGTTTGACTTTCATTGAGCAAATATTTTTACCTCTTGCAAAATCTACCTCAGTGTCTCTAAGATGATGCTAATAAGACTCAAAACAACAATAACTTTTGCCCCAGGGCAGACTTTCTGCCTCTTGGCCCTCTTTCCTCACACCTTATTTTATTAACTGGGCATAACTCATCATTGAGCTACCCCTTTGGGGGTCACATTACTTTACTCACTTCACTTATTTAAATACTGATAAATTCCTTGCTTTTCTTTCCGGGATGCTTTCTCTGTCCCTTCATAGCTAGGTGGAGCTCTTCAGTGTTAGGAAAGGCCTTAAGGTTTTCCTTGGAACTTAAAGAAGAACTCTTGATGGCGAGAGTCCACAATATAACAGAGAATGAAAAGTTGCCTCAGTGAGCTGGAGAAATTTATAGCCTTGTTTTCTTCCACAGGACCCTCAAATAAGAAATAGGGTTCACTCCTATGTGACTGACTCAAAAAGAGAGTACAACATTGTCACCAGAGTGCATTGCATCTCTGACCTCTGAAAGGGAGAAAAGGAGTTCATCTGCTGCCCTCATCCATGCTCCCTCCCCCACAACTCATGAAGCCAGTGTAATTTAACATCGGACATTTCCATTCTTAGTTATTTCCTCACTGGGAAAGCAGGATAAAGAACCCTTCTATCATAAGATGCTTATCTCCATATTGGAAAAAAACAGAGTGCTGGGTATTTCTTTTATATATATTTTTTTTCTGAATCTCTCAGATGCCCCTGAAGCCTTTCTAAACATTATTTGGGACAAAGTTATCCACACCAAAACTGAATCTGTGATCTTTGCCTTTGCATGACCCCAAGGTTACTAGCTTTCTAATTAGAGGTAGGGAAGCTGACTGCCCTGAATTGATAGAATCTTAGCTGGGTGGAAAACAACCTCACTAGCTCTCTAATATGAGATGATGCATCCAGTCCAAACTTTTGCACTCGGTTTTGCTGTCAGAAAGTAACCAATGTGGCCTTTCACTTTTGAAGCTCTAAAATAGCTCTACTAACACTGAGAATGTGACGGCTCAGTTCTGACATGGGAAAATCTAGGTTTCTTCAGGAAGACTTTGTTATGCATCAGTGTTGGACAGGCTTGTGCAACCTGCCCTAACTTTCCACATCCTGCCTCCACTTTGCCTATCATATTTCTCCCTGTAAAAAAAAATCTCGCGGGACTTAACATATATGTGCAATTCTTTCCTCCTTGATGCTGATGTCTGGTAACAAACATGACATACAATTTCCTATAACAGTCCTCATTACCAAAAGCACATTCACGTGCTCTCAGCCACAGTGATAGACACATTTGTGAATTTGAGATCATAGAAATCCTAATGGTGACCCCTGAAAAAATGTATCAAATGTCATTGCTTCTCCCTCTGATGCCTGACACTTTTCTCACACAGTGGCAAGTTCTCACCACAACTTAGTCCTTCTTTCTAATCTCTGGCACATTTCTTTTCCACTTTTTTGATATAGCATATATTTTCTTTTTTTTTTTTTTTGATTTTTTTTAACTTTATTTAAGCTTTATTTAAACATATAATGTAACCCC